>CAUYPK010033863.1:0-33062 GCA_963574355.1 Loris lydekkerianus
GATGGAGACTTTACCTCTTTCATGTTTACATGGATGGAGCTGGAACATATTCTTCTTAGCAAAGTATCTCAGGAATGGAAGAAAAAGTATTCAATGTACTCAGCCCTACTATGAAGCTAAATTATAGCTTTCACATGAAGGGTATAACCCAACTATACCACAAGACTATGGGGAAGGGGCCAAGAAAGGGGAAGGGAGGGGGGAGGTTTGGGTGGAGGGAGGGTAATGGGTAGGGCCACATTTATGGTGCATCTTAGAATCGGTACAGGTGATTGCACTAATGTACGCAGCTATGATTTAACAATAAATTTTAAAAAAGGTTAAATTACTAAAATAATAGCACTACTAGTTTAACCTTCCTCTGGAAAACTAGTTTAATTATTGTAATAAAGCTAAGCAGGGTCTTCATATACCATATTTACAAAGCCCTTTTACTAGTAAATAAAAGCCAAATTTTCATCTTCTTTCTCTATTGTAAATCAAACAAAGCACATAATTAATTCAAATAAACAAAGAGAGCTATAAAATAATGGGAAAACAATTCAGTAAAAGCCAATTCAGTAAAAGTATTATAAAAGGAACGTAGGCTCACTTTGGCATAAACTCTTCAGGGTAATTAGGGTTAATTTCCATTCCTCTGTGTGTTCTACCCTGGTATAAAAGGGAACAATTTACACACATAAATTATCACCTTTAGAGCAGCCCTTTGAAGGAAACATCCACCATTCTCCATACCACCAAGTCTTCTCTTCCCCCAAAAGAGCATGAACACTAAACAATCCTTTAGCAAACTTAGTCCTAAAGGAGGCAGCTCAGCTGTACCACATCACCACAGTAGCTTTCTTTACACAGTTATATTTGAGGAGTTAAAATGATGGATCTTTTAATAAAGAAAACAGCCAATGTCATAGCACTTACTATAATATAATTTATTGCTCTTGATTAATGACTGCAGTGCCAGAAGAATTCTGTCAATAGATCCTTCTAGAGTGCTGCTAGAGAGACTCAATTCTAGCCTTAGTTCTGCTATCAGGTAGCCTTGTACAAGGAAGACCTTGAGACTTCAGTTTCCTTATCTGTCAGCTGAGGAGACGGGGGTGTAGTTGTTCTGCCATATAATCACTCATATTACATATGTCCACGAGACTACACCAGAGTTATAAATAGTGAATATGTGCAGTTAGGGCATTTGGTAAATGTGTGGAAAACCTTAAGACCCTTTTTGCAATATTTTTAACAGATATAGAGCAAGTTATTGGACAACTTTCACCTTTGAAATGAAAGGCACCTTATGAGTTATAAATTGGTTCAGAAATGAACTAAGTTCATTCTTCTTGGATGGAGAATTGTTTTCAGGTTTCCCTTTTACATTGCTCTTGGAACCTTAATGACATTGAAAAATTTGTTCACACAATAAATACATGTTAAATGTCCACTAGGAGCTAAAAAGGATGCCAAGTACTGTGAGTTTAAGAAAATTAGAGCACACACCCATCCTCGGAGGGTTCAAAAGGTAGAGGAGGAGGTCAACAAAGTGCTCTTGGGGCCAGATCCACCAGCTTCTTTCTTGACATCAGTGATGGTCTCTGGGAGGAGTGGAGTCTTGAGAACGAGGGCAATGTTCCAGGTGGATAAGGCACCCAGGTGTTGGAGAACATGGCACATTCTAGCAGTAAAAGTTGCTGAGTAGGAATGTTCTCAGAGTGTGTGCGTGCATGCATATGTCCATATGTGCTGTGTGTAGGGGGTGGGTTTGAGAGAGAAGAGAGGTGAGACTTGGATGGTAGGTTGGTCCCCATCCCACAAGGCTTTATATGTCCAACCAAGGACTTTATTCTAGAAATAGGGTTTTGAGCTAGAGGAGTAACCCGATTAAATGCTTGGAGCCTTGTTGACAGTGGGACTTTACTTTTTAGAATTTATGCCCTTTAATTTTGAGAACTTTCAGCCATGCAACTCAAGGAGAAACTCTGTCTCTTCAGAGATACGATTTAGAATTCTTCTTTGATTCTGTATGCGTCTTTATTAAATCTCAGAGATGCTACCTCAACACAGAAGCATCTCTCTCATGTAAAGAAAGTCAATGAGAATAGGAGTCAACATACACATTTTTGTGTTTCAGTACACAAGGTGATAGTTATTATTCAACAAGCATATGTTGAGTGGTTTCTATATTAACATAACAGTTCTGCTACAACTAGTTGTCTTCCCGTGAGGCACCTATGCTTCTCTCTGCCAGCTTAAATCTTCCAGCCCTGCTCAAAGGATTCCTCCAGCCAGTACCAAGCACTGCAGGCTGACATGGGTGGTACATGGGAATTCCAGGTGTCCTGATGGTCAGTGCTAAAACCTGGAAACTTTAGAACTCAGAATTCAGTTCAGAATTCAATATACTTACCTTTGCTCCTTCAAACACACTCTGGTTAGAATTATAACCTGCCTTCCAGTAGAACAGGAGCAAACTCAGATGCCTCATGGAGCCGCATGGGTAGTATAAACACGAAAGATGAATCATACATTCACATATATGAGCAAAAAGGATTTGATCTCATCATCAAGATACTCTGACAGCTCAGTGTGCAAATGGCCAAGATACCTACATGTTTCTCATGATGCAAAGCAATCATGCTTTTTTGAAATAAAAAACTAGACTTGTTTTCATTTTCCTGTTGTTTGGTGACATTTCAATAGTGCACATCTCCTGCGAGGTCAGAGGCCTCATACTTCAACCTCACATTTGCACATAGTAGGCCCTTACTCCATATCTGACGTGTGATTACAAGAGTCACCTTTTCAGTGTTTTATGGTGACCCCCGGCCTTGCTAAGGATTGTAGCTTTCTTTGTATACTAGTCCCAGTTTCGGCACTAACTAGCAACGTGATGCAGCCTGAAGAAACAAGCTCTTGGATCCTAACTAGCATCTGTGAGAGGAAGGGGTGGATTTCATGAACTCAGAATTCCCTTGGCTTTCTACCAATTCTACCAGGTGTTTGAAAGAATTAGATCATCTAATGAGGAAGAATATAAGGAAAATAGTATTACTGTTGATGTGCAGTCAGACCAAGACACTGTCTTTCTTGAGAAATTTTTTACCAGCATCCCAAATCCCAGAGTCTAAGAGTTGCCAGGGATACAGGCACAGAAGCCCCTCTGGACAGAGTCACATCCTAAAATAGGGGCCTTTGGCCCTCATTCCTTACATGACAGTCTACATGAGTGAGTGTGTTACACCATTCAGAAACCTCTGGGCCTTTTTTTGCTTAAAGCCTATTTCCCAGCAAGGTGATAAGAGGGGCCTCCTATCCTCTGGCCTAAACACTGAAATTGGCCTCTCTGATGCTTTACTATTCCTAAGGCCAGTGGAACAAATGGAAAAGAGACCTCAGAGAACTTCCTCTGAGGGCTGGACCAGTGCTCGCCTTCCTTATCCACTGCAGACCTCCCGTCCATTGGTCCTACTACAAAGTGGGCCACATGTGGGCTTGTGTTTCTGCATCTGCTCCTGGGAGGCTGCCTTTTTAGTCCTACCATGGAAAGTTCTGATTGTCCCTACCACCAAGGCCCACTTGTGTTTTCCCGAGAGCTTTTCATAGCCCTTGATCCAACTCCAGAGTGCCTCGGTCTGGGGGGAGCGCCTTCAAGAGCCACACAAGGAACCAACAGCAGCTTCCTGCCCACAGCAAGGGCCCCAGGGAAGAGTTCTGAAGTGAGCTCAGAGGGATTCAGTCCTAAAGGTCTCCAGCACCGCAGCATGGACAGCCACCCTTGGGTTGGGGGAAGAAGGTCATGGTTCCCTGAGCCCGACCTAGTCAATAGCTGGCCTGGAGTCATGCATGGCCTTGAAGCAAGGCAAAAGTTCACCATTAAAACGTGCCCAATGGCACTGCTATTCTGTTTAATTTTTATTTTTCCTTATTCTAAGTATTTTAGAAGCACAATGCAACTAAGCGATGGTTCTGGTTTCGAAAGAAGATTTAACTGTACTTCCAGGGAGTGGCTGTTCTACAAGAGGGCCCCAGCAGGCAGCCTTATCTTCTCCTTCTCTTGAGCTGGTCGTCTGTCCTGACTGCTGACCTCATCCCTTGCTCACACAAGGAGGTTTTCTGGATCGGAAGGAGTAACAGATGCAGACAGCCTAATTTGTTCTTGGCAAGAACCACAGCCTGCATTGCTCTCAGGGTCAGGAGAATCATAAATAATTCATAGAACCCTGGTTTTCTGAGATGAGACGAGCCAAATTAGTTCAAATCTCATTTTGTTCTCCTCACCCCAACCCCCCTGCACCCCTATCCTGCTTCTCCTGTGCTAGCAACTGCCGTCTCGTTCCCTAGGAGGGGAGAAGGAGAGCTCTCTCCTAACGAGCATGAAACTCTTGGAGTTGGGAATGTGAAGATGCTGTGAGGCAGAAACCAGGACAACTTGAAAGCTGCAACATTAAACAGCATTTTTAAAAGGGAAAATAACTCCAATGTGTTTCCAATATGCACCGTACAGGAAGCAGAGATGGGGGCTCCAGTGACGCTCAGGGGAGGCAGCTCCAGCTGGAGAAGCTTTATCGCTGCACATCAGATCTCCAGGACCTGACTGCAGCAGCTCTGGAGACGGGGGGTCCTACTGTCTAGAGAGGCTTAGAATGTCATCATGACCTGTGCGTCCGTTTGTCTCTTCCCGCATTTAAAAGTTCAAATATGTCTGGTCCCTGTCTGACTTGGCGGTATAAATGTGTGAGCAAATGCTTCCGTATCAAAGTGACCTTTGGTTTGGGGCCACAGATTGGGGGGTTGGGGGTGTGACTTGAGGCAGAGTGCCACTGGCTGACCCAGCATGGCAGGAGAGTCCAGCTGGGCTCGTCACTGCCGCCTGCGGGGCCCATCTTCATCTCCCCCGCCAGGTAGGCTTCGCCAGCTGATTGGAGACTCTCATGCTTCACCGGGTTCTGGGCAGCAGGGAATGAGCCACCAGGCTTCTGCCTGGGGGACACTCAGCATGTGACACACACGGGCACCCAGTGCTGCCACCTGGAGTTTTCCACCCCCCCTTGCCCTCTCCTTTTCCACTCTTTCTTTGTCCCTTGCCTTGGAGATGGGGGCCACAGAGGCATGCGTTCCTCAAAGCAAGCAAGACTTCAACAGCAGCCTTCAGCAAAGGGCTACTGGAAGAAGTGTGAAGGAGACAGAAAGTCTTTGGGTTATCTATGAACTTCTTTCCTCTTTCTGTCTTCCTGAGACCAGGCATGGTGCTGAGTGTTAGTCAAGGAGAAACGACTCAGTTCTTCCTCTTGAGAAACTGAATCATGAAAGAGAGACATATAATTCTTAGGTTATAGTATCCATTTGCTTTGTTTCTTAAGTAGATATTATTTATAAGTAAATTAACTTCTCCAGCAAGAGATGTTGGTGGTGTCATCAACACAGTACTTATTTGTAAGGTTTTATTTATTTATTTATTTACTTTCATCACCCTGGGTAGTGTGCCATGTCATCATACCTCACACAAACTCTTGGGCTTGAACAGTCCTCTTGCATCAGCCTCCCAAGTAGCTGGGACTACAGGTGTCCCCCACCATGCTCAGCTAGTTGGTTTTGTTTTTTTTCTATTTTTAATAGGGATGGAGTCTTGCTCTTGCTCAGGCTGGTCTCAAACTGCTGAGCTTAATGGATCCACCCGCCTCTGCCGCCCAGAGTGCTGGGATTACAGGTGTGAGCCACCACGCCCAGCCTGTGAGGTTATTTCATAATGATAATAGTGGTGATGATGATAAATACACTTTATATTCTACTGTGCAAATGCAGGTGCTCTCCCTCTTTCCTACTGGTGAGTGTCTTTGTATTGTAAACAGTGAGGGAAGAAGTTGTGTCAGTCTAAGGTACTGTGCAGAATCCCACAGCAGACAGCACTCAGGGAAGGCAGTGTGGGGCACATGGGGATGGAGGAAAGGCAAGAGGGCTGAAGCCCAA
Organism: Loris lydekkerianus; assembly: GCA_963574355.1. Taxonomy (NCBI): domain Eukaryota; kingdom Metazoa; phylum Chordata; class Mammalia; order Primates; family Lorisidae; genus Loris; species Loris lydekkerianus. The sequence continues at coordinate 5,959 of CAUYPK010033863.1, forward strand.
GTGCAGCCCCCACCTGAGATCCAGGGGGACCTGGGATGCATAAGATACTAGTGAAAGATTAGCTCTCTACAGGGAAGTGAAGTAGAAAGGCAGTGTGAAGGAAAAACCGAGACCCCTCTAGATTTGGTCACATTCCATCCAAAATTTGTCACAATATTTGGTCTCCCTCAGGCATACCTGCTGTCATCCATATCCCTCTGGATATCTTTTCATCCCTCCCCCAGTCATCAGGGGAGCCACCAGCCTAAGGATACCCCAGGAGTGGCCCCACTCCCAGCAGGAGGGAAGTCGCCCCTAAACCAGAGTGGCTGCTCCAAACCCAACTGTGTAGGGTGGGCCCTGGGGCCTGGGAGGCGGGATGGGTCAGGCCAGGCGGTGTGCCCCATGCCCCTCACCTGGGCACTGCCAGTGCACCTGCAGCCCAGCCCCTAGTCTTCTTTGGATAACCCCAGTTATCCCTCACACATCCTTCTGTCTCCAGCCCTTTTTTCTGTGGATATTTATTATCAAGTACAAAGCAATCCATAAATAATTTCACTGTTAAAAAAAAAAGTACCTATGCTAGAGAGTTACAATGATTTCAGCTAATTTTACGGCCATTTTTATCATCACAGTTTGGAAACTTGGAGTGGAAATTCAACAATATGGCCTACTTTTCCCTTGTGCGTGTGGAGTGGCATTTTGATTATACCAAACGATCCCTGCATGCCTGCCCCTCGCCCCTCTCTTTGTGTCTTCAGTTTTCTTGAAGCAGTCATTCTGAGGGGAGAAATAACATGTGTAAAAAATTACATGGAGCCCAAAACCCAGAGCTGCTTTTTAGTCATGTGTCCTAGTGAGCCACAGAAGGTATTTGAATGATTTAGTTGCAGCACATAAATAAAATATCCAATTAAAGAAAATAACATACCAAAGAAAAATATACACACACTTTTAAAGACCGCTTAGGGAAATTATTCCAAAGGATTTTAGTTAGCTTTGGGACTAATATTGGCAGATAGAACAATCTGAACTCAGAATTTTAATGGCAGTGTGGCTTCCTGCCTGCAGGCCTCCCATTTGCACAGCTACAGCTCCTTCCCAGGTTCCAGAACTGATACTCCTCTTAGCCAGAGAGATTAAAGGCATTTTCCTCACCTGGCAGCTGGGCAGAGCAATGTTAAGATGCCTCGAGGCTGCTGTGCTCAGATGAGGGACATGAGTAAACCAGACTCTTGCTTCATCTCTGGTGACCAACTCCTCTCCTACAAACCTAACTGAAATTTTATTTTATTTCATTTTATTTTAGGTTTTAAGTATCTTTTTGAAGTAGGTAATCTTACTTACATTAATACAGAATTGTTTTACATCCTTAAATTAGATCCATAGAGACTTTATTTTAGTGAATTATAAAGGAAATAAAAGGAAACTCTTGCAAGATGTTCTTTGTTCACCTGTCGTCCGACAGCTCCGGGACCTGCTGGTAGCATGCTGCAGTTTCCCAGCTGAAGTTTTGTCTCTCGGTGCCCACCTTGTTCCCGAGACGGAGCCCATCCTCAAAACCCTGTGTGACTTTCTGACCGACGGCTCAGGGACCTTCGTCCTCTCGCTTGTCCTCTTGGTGGTGGGGCTTCTCCCCGTGATCCCCAGGCCCTCCCACGGAGGGAGAGCTAGAAGGAGACTTTGGAATGAGCAGATCTGCGTCTTACTGTTCTTAAAACCTGGACAACTTACTTAGCTTCAATTTCCCTATCTTTAAATGGGAGGAGTAACAATACCAACCCCAGAAGTTTCAATGAGGATAAAATGAGAAACATCTGCCAAGTGCTTCCCATGTGGCCTGACAGGTCGTGCTGGACACCAACCCTCCATCTCCCAAACCTCAATGTTAACCTATGAGCAAGCTTTCCTGCAGGCCAGCTCTACTCAGCCCCATTTCTGCCCCAGCGTCCCCTCTAGTTCTCCGCACTTAACTGCCCCATCGCACTCTGTTCCTCTCATCAACACCATCTGAACCCCAGCGGCTCTGCCCACTGCTCCTGCAGCCCTGCGTCTGAAGGAAGTGAAGGTGGATCTGAATCCCAGCGGCCGCCTGCAGCCAGGCCTGCCCCGCACCAGGCGGCTCTGCGTCTGATGAAGTGAAGGTGGATCTGAATCCCAGCGGCCGCCTGCAGCCAGGCCTGCCCCGCACCAGGCGGCTCTGCGTCTCATGGAAGTGAAGGCGGATCTGAATCCCAGCGGCCGCCTGCAGCCAGGCCTGCCCCGCACCAGGCGGCTCTGCGTCTCATGGAAGTGAAGGTGGATCTGAATCCCAGCGGCCGCCTGCAGCCAGGCCTGCCCCGCACCAGGCGGCTCTGCGTCTCATGGAAGTGAAGGCAAGACTGATGCCTGAGTGGTGGCAGCAGGCAGCTTCCTCACAGTCACTATGTTTCTCTTTTGTTGGAAAAAACAACACTTCAGATGTTTCATGACTTTTACCCTTTTTTTCATTCATTCTAAAAGTGGTGTCTCCAAGGATGAACAAGCTAGACACGGTCCCCAATCTCAGTTTGCTTACAAGCTAGTGAGGGGATACTACACTGAATAGTAGTTACACATTTGTCATTTCAGGTCCCCAATGCCCTGTTTTAACTTTTTAATTTACGTGGTTCTTCTACTTGGGCAGGTTACATTACTGCTGTCCCTCATTTTCCTTATCTGGAAAATGGGAATGATGATAGCTTGTACCTGCCGCTTGTCACACAGCCCCCCTCAGCTGGTCTCTTTAACGAAGGGCACAAACTTTCCAACCAAAGGAAGAGTCCTGAATCAGATAATTCACTTTAAATAGTTAAAAAGTAGTGGTGAAAGGCCAGCATGCTGTAAATGCATGATCATAAGTTGTTATTAATCGTGACAGTAAACCAAGGCTAATGAACGCACCCTGGCACGGAGGGCTTGGCGGCGTCTGTGACAGCTTTGTCTCTGTAGAAACCTGTTTGTAGTGGACCTTAAATGTCGGGAGAGCTTTCTTCTTATTGGCAGTTTGTCCTGCAGGAGCCACTGAGTCCCGCAAGACGTCTCTCTCATTTTGAGCCCTGCCTCAGCACTCCGCGGGCTGCGTTTGCTGCTTGGCTCCCTCTGCGCAGTGGCGGGCGGTCCACAGAGAGTGTCTGGCTCGGTGACTGGTTGCCTTGAGCCTGTGTATACCTGCAGCAGTGCTGAGGGAGGCTGAAGGAGGCCGAGAGAGGGGCAGGGCTGCCAGAATGTGAAGGCTGAAGGCAGAGGAGTGTGGGACAAGGAAACAGAAAGGGGGCAGGCGAGCAGCAGCCTGGAAAAGTGGTGGTGGGGGTGGGGGCAGAGGGAGAGAATTCAGCACCAACAGAAACAAACGGAAAGGCAGAATCTTGAAAAATCAGAATGCGCTTGGGAAGACAGGAGAATAAAAGAATTGAAAACAGAAATAAGGATGAATAAATCCAGTCCCAAGAGGAAAACACACATTCCTAGCTTATGCCTGTTTATGTAAACAAAGGAGCAAAGGTTTGTCTGATGGAAATCTTGGAGCTCCTCAGAAGTCACTGCTGTGCACCCTTCTCTGGTGCTGTAGCCCTTCTCTGAATTATACTTAAAATGCAACAATTGGAAAGCTACAGAATGTCTGTCTTGTAAGTTGATCTCCTGAGCTGTAACGTATTAGATACTGGAACACCACAATCTAGTATTACAATATAGGAAATCATAGTATGGATAAAGACAAAACTGAAGTTATGCTCTTAACGACTGTCTGCGTCACCTCTGTTGAGTGGGCTCTATCCATAGTGCCATACTGGTCTCATAACATCCCTGTAAGATAGATGGTTGTCTATTTCTACCAAAATAGATTTGGTGAGATCTCTTTCACCAAAAGAGATTTAAGGACTGCCCAAATAATCCATAAGTTATTCACATAATTAGGAATGTTGTCTGAGTTTCCTGTTCCCTTCTTACAATGATTGCCTACTCTGTTCATCCTACAGAAACAAATAGACTAGGGGTTAGACCAGGGTTTTTCTTTTTTCTTTTTTTGAGACGGAGTCTCACTATGTCGCCTTTGGTAGAGTGCTGTGGCGTCACAGCTCACAGTAACTTCTAATTCTTGGACTTAAGCAATTCTCTTGCCTTAGCCTCCCAAGTGGCTGGGACTACAGGCAACCGCCACAACACCCAGCTAATTTTTTTTGCTGCAGTTGTCATTATTGTTTAGCAGGCCAGGGCTGGACTTGAACCCACCAGCTTTGGTGTTATGTGGCCAGTGCCCTACTCACTGAGCCACAGGTGCCGAGCCTAGACCAGGGTTTTTCAACCTTGAACCTATAGTTAAACTTCTATGGCACACTTAAATTATGTGGATAAAAAAAAAAAAAGGTAAAAATAATAGTATACTTACTGTGCTTTGAACTTCTTTCGAAAAGAATTGAATTCATGATCTTTAAAAATTTTCGCAGCACACCTAAGATCCTCTCATGGCACCCCAGTGTGCTGTGGCCCTCCAGTGGAAAATCACTAGGTTAGACACACCCATGTTTAATCTGATCATGTGTTACCTTTGTAAACTGGAGCAACTAACCTGGCCTGGCTGAGATTCCATTTCTGTTTCTATAAAATGGGAATACCGTTACTTTCTTCCCAGGATTATCATGACTATTAGAGATAAAATATATGTAGCATTTGTAACAAGTAGATGGTTAATAAAATATAGGTATTATTATTTTCATGCAATAGCAAATAGTAATATATACCTTTATAGTGAAGAAAAAGTATCATTGCATTAGCCAAATTGGAAGGGGGGAACAGCACGATTAAATCAAGGAAGGAAAGGAAAATAATCAAATGAAAATCCATGCTGGAAAGATTGATCATACGGTAATATGAAATTGTATTTCTTGATTACCCTGGATCAGAGTATCTACATGGAAATAAGGTACAGAAACGGTAAATCCAGCCCAGACTTCATGAAATGCTACGAAAATGGAGGTTTGCTATTCCTCGAAGAGGTCTTCAGCTACACCTTAAGTTAAGGAAAAGATTAAGGGGCAGTCAGACTATAAAAAAAAGTTATGTCTGCTGGAGCCTGCTTTCCTGATGGCCACAGACCTGAGAGTTAGCAGCAGTCCGTCCCCGAGCTTGTCGTCTCTACAGCCCAAGGACACAGTGGCCTCCAGTGTGTCAGCAGACGAGGCTCAGGAGGTGAAACCAGAAAGCAGCTTTTTTTTTAAAAGACTTGTTTATTTTATTTTACTTATTTATTTTTTATTTGTTTTTGTTGTTGCATTTTGGCCGGGGCCGGGTTTGAACCCACAACCCTCGGTATATGGGACCGTTGCCCTACTCACTGAGCCATAGGCACCGCCCCATAAAGCAACTTTTCCTTGTTTATTACTTCACATTATTCAGTGGACTCTGGTCCTTCCCCATCCTAGCATGAATGTTCGTGCAAGTGCATAATTTCTGTTAGGAAACTCAAATAGCCTCAGTTTACTAATGTGTACGTCTGACTTCATGTCACAGTCGGAGCTCCCGTGTCTCCCCAGCTGCGTCTGCTGCAGTTGAGGAAAGGCGTGACTGGCTCCTCCTCTTTCCCTCACATGAGGTTTCTCCTCTCCTGCCACACCTGAAAATGGTAGTCTCTGACCCCGCAGCAGGTGGGGAGGGAGGTGCAGGAGAGTTCTCACTCTCTCTCTCACCCCAAAAGGAGCTGGTGACTTTCTTTTTTTTCTTTTTTGCTTTCAATTTCAGCTGGCTTGTTCATTCTTCTTCGTTTGCAGTTTTTTTATTTTTCGTATTTTCTTTCTTTTTTTTTTTTTTCTGTTCTTCCTTTAGTGATTCTCCTTTCCTTTGCCTCCCAAGTAGCTGGGATTATAGGTGCCCGCCACAACGCCCAGCTTTTTTTGTTGTTGGTAGAGACGGGGTTTCACTCTGGCTAACTCTTCATACTGGTCTCAAACCTCTGAGCTCAGGCAATCCACCCACCTCGGCCTCCCACAGGGCTGGGACTACAGGCTTGAGCCACCACGCCCAGCCGAGCTGGTGACTTTCTAACTCAGTGATTTCCAGCTGATGTGCCGTGACACACTGGTGAGCCGTGACACACTGGTGAGCTGTGATAGGATCTTAGGTGTGCCTTGAAAATTATAAAAATCATTAATTAAGTCATTTTCAAAAGAATTTCAAAGCCCAGTGAGTATATTCTTTATTTTACTCTTTTTTTTTTTTTTTAACAACATAATTTAAGTGTGGCACAGAAGTTTAATTATATGTTCAAGTGTGCTACAAGATTAAAAAAGGTTGACAACACTGCCCTGTCTGGTCTGGGCAGATGTGTCGGCCTGGCACTTTCTCGTCATATGCACTTTGAGCACCCCATTCCTGGTGATCTCTGCCCTGCAGTTCCCTGGACGTGAGGACATGCTAGTCTGGCTGTCCCATCGGTCAGTTTGATGAGAGAGAATTTCCTCATAATGTTTATGTGTGTTTTATTTTTGTGGATGGTAGAGTAGCTGTGTGTGCCGTCACCTTCTCTGTTAACTATGAAAAGAACATGACAAGGAAGCCAAGTAAACGAAAAATAAAGATAAGTGAATCTGAACAGAGACGCTACGGCTTAGAGGCAGTTTAGTGAAGGACTTACCAATTATTCTGATTTGTAAGAGGCTGTGACGACAGTGGCAGGCTGCCATCCCTCTCCCGCTCACCTTCCCATGAACTGTTCACAGAGAAACTCTAGAGCAGCGGTCCTCAACCTTCCTAATGCTGCAACCCTTTAATACAGTTCCTCATGTTGTGGTGACCCCCAATCATAAAACTGTTTTTGTTGCTACTTCATAACTGTAATTTTGCTACTGTTATAAATCGTAATATAAATATGTGATATGCAGGAGACCCCCAAAGGGGTCATGACCCACAGGTTGAGAACCGCTGCTCCACAGGAAACTGCGCCCTAGAGACTTCAAGTAAAAGGAGAGAAAAAGGAGAGAAAGATCTAGAAAACCATTGTCTTAAAGAGGAAAGTTTATGAAAAAAGGAATGTCCATTTGAAAATGAGAGTTTGCTCATCTGTATCTTAGACAAAAAATCCTAACTATAATGGGGGGGGGAGCACAGTGATCCTTCATTTTAAAATCCTTTCAAACTATTGTTAGTTTGCAACTAAAAATGATAAAACATTATTTATCAAGTTTTAAATCTTCACAAAGTATTAGGCTAAACCAGATGAAATTCCAATTTTATAGATAAAAATGTTCAAATGTTAGCAATTTCATATGGTTTAGATTTTTTTAAACCTCTTTTATCACAAACACTGAATTCCTCCTTGTAGTCTAGAAATTTAAAAACATAAATTAGGTACTTTTATAATCCCTTGACTAGATCCTAAGCTTCTTGAGATGAAAAATGGTGTCTTGCTTATCTTTGCCTCCCTGCAGTGCCCAGCACACAGTAGTTGCTGAGAGAAGACTCATTAACTTATATCACAAGCTCAGAGTCGCGCTTGAACTTGAGCCATATTATTAGCCACAAAACATGCAGAATTAGACTCTTATCATGAGCTTTCCCTTGATACAGGAAGAGGAAGGTAGAAGAAGTTTAAAAGTCTTACATGTGATCAGCAACTGTAAGAATCTTCATACCTTTTTTCCCCTTTAAATTGCCCAGGGAAGGGAGTGGAGGGGGGAGAAGTGTGGGAAGGCAACTGCTCAGGGTGCAGAGAGGGTCAGGTGTGGAGGGGGCTGGGGGGCCAGCCGCCAGTCCCAGACACCCACCAAGCCCAGGCATGTGGCCAGAACAAGGTCTGCTTTACTGGGCAGGGCAAAAGAATAAGAGAAAGAGTGGAAAATCTAGAGGAATTGTATACTTCTCTCCCCTTGGTATCTTAGGAGAGATTATTTCTTGGTGATCTGTTCAGCACTTTAAAAAAATCTCCATTTACTGCCCTCCTTACCAACCCATTCACCCTCTTTGGTGTTTTTCTCATCTGGTTGGAAATTCCCAAGTGTGTTCAGGGCTTTGGTTCTAGCATAGGTGAACTCAGCTGGAATTGCAGAGTGATCACCTGTCCCACATTTGGAAAAACTTTTTAAAACCTAACTCCATCCTAATCTGTTAACTTGGACCCAGAATTCCAGGCAGATACCTGGAGCTTCTAAAAATCATAAGCATTTTGTATTTTTGTGTTCCTGAACTAGTTTTTTAAAATGCAAAAATTTGCATCTGGCATGTTGCAATCTTCTAAAGGAAGTTTTCCAGACACTTTTGGGGTTGTGATTTCTTAATAGAATAAACTCCTATGGTTTTGTAATATCTGCTAGGTGGTATTAGATACCTCTCCAAAACACCCTCAAGTTTATCAATGCTCAGTTCCCCCCAATGCAGAGATGATGTTAGCATTTTATTATAAATGCATTTGGATCCTCAGTAACTTGAAAGGCTTTTTAGTCTTTGGGATGACACATAATTGTTAAAATAAGGAGCTAAGCTCTATGCCAGATGAAATATTTATTGAAAATAAAGAAAATGACTTTGCCGCAGTAGAATGGCTGTAAACTGTACCCTGAAGAATGCTGAACCTGTTCGTGTTTTCTCTAACACACTCTGGCCATCGTGTCCAGCTCTGCAGACGTGGGCAGCAGCAAAGCAAGGATCACCCCAGCGCCAGGGGGCGGTCATGCCGTCCAACAACATTAAGTTGGTATTTTATGATCAGTGCCCTTTAAACCCCACGAGAAATTTTAAAATGTAAATTGTCAGAGGCTTAACTGTATAGCTCCCAATTAAATGAGTGAGTTGTGTTTTCAAATACTCGTGTCCTACTCAAAATTCCCTATAGCTTTTTATAAAAGCTATAAAATGTGTTGCTGGCGACAGAATTCAGCTTAATAAGTTTCAGAAGGTTTTGATAGTTTATTCACACTTTAGCTTATAAAAGGTGCAGGCTAGTAAGCAAAGTCATTTTCCCATCCCCTCCATTACTGGGAAGGGCACAGAATCCAGCTGCATTTCATTAAGGTTGTTTTGGAAAGTTGAAGACAGCCACGAGGAAAAGAGGACTCAAAACTGAACACTTGGAACCTGAGGTTAAACTCTGCACATGGATCTGTGTGCCCCACTCCTTTTATGTCAGACTCAGAAATGATTTTAGGCCTCTGCTGATCTAAGTTTGTCACTGATGATTCAGCAACACGAACTGTTTAGACCTGCTCAGGACTCGCAGTGTTAGGCAATGGCCACTCCTCGGTCACATACATCCACCACGGACCCTGGCTTAGAGCAGCTTCCACCTCTGTGAGTTCTCTTACGACTCTGGTCCCACTGGAAGGCATTAGATTCCAATGCCAATCACTTTGTGGTCTTTTTGTTTCCTTGATAAGGATTAAAAATGGCTTGGATCCTCATAGGAGTACTTCAGAGCCCCCTTGAATGCACCTTGACAATGGTGGCCTGTGGCAGAGCGTTGAGGTCAGAGTTTTATAGAGCACCAGAAAAAAGTTGCTTGTAAACAACGAGCCGACACACAGACTCCTCAGCTTCTTATGGGAGTGCTTTGATATTACGTACGTGCTTCACCTTCAACCCTTCTGTTCCAATATAAATACATCTGACACAGCCTCCACCTCTCCTGAAGTCAGAGCTTTACAAACAAAGCCTTCTGGATAATTCATATTTACCACCATTTCACTGACTTACTGTTTGGGAGCCCAGCCTAGGCGACAGAGAGCGGCCTGGGACGTGCTTCGTGAATCGTGCATGATTTCCTGGCACCCTCCTTCCTGTACACAAGGCGCCCAGCTGCTCTGCGAAGAAGAAGTGGTAAACAGATAACCGTGTCTACTCAGAAAGCTGCAGGCCACAGTATTTGGAATGAGGTTTTCTCCTAGAAAAAGAAATGCCTAACAAAACAGCCTAAATTCTCCACAGTAGAAGACATCAGACCAGAGCCTCAGTCTCAGTGAGGGCCTGTTTACTGACAGACAAGTATACTTGTTTTGTTGAGGAGTACAGGTGTACTCCTAAAACAAATATCAAGATAAATGTTCCTTTTTCCATATGGTAGAAAATGAAACCAAACCAGGAATAAGAGATTTGTGACTCCAGTTCTGCTTGATTATTTCCAGCAGAGGTCACCATTTTCTTGATCTACATGGCATGGGTTTCAAAGTCTTAAACATGGGAACTGTTAGGTGCTATAAATTCTCAGCTCCTGGAAGTGAGAATAGACCAGCAGACCCTCTCCAAGCCACTTTATTCTGCCTATAAAGAAAATCATTGTCTAGAAAATGTAGGTTGCTTGAGCAGTTTAAATTAATTCATTTATCTAAGCAAAGGTAAAATACAGCTCCTCTGAACAGATACACACACATGCACACAGAATATTACAGTTTTCAGGTTATTTGGGCTGCTTTAAAAGGTGGCTTTTACCTTCTTTCAGACATTTAACACAATGGAAGAATCATAAATATTACTTCCATCTTTGCTGTATTGTGATTTTAGTTTTATCCATCCTTAAAATCAATTCAGTAGGCATTGGAAATGACTCGTGCTTATAATTCTGAATTTGGTTTCGTGGGATCTAACATTCTTATGTGGCGAGGCAGAGTTGTCATGCCTTTTGTTCCTCCATGTATGAACTTTTTAGATTATCTTATCTGGCAAGCATCCAGGTCTTCACTTTGAAGGCATTGAAACAATACTGTGTGCAGGTTGAACTGTAACCCTCTCAGAAGCCGGCACGGGAAAGCAGGGGTTGAGTGGTTAGCGTTAGCGCTCAATAAAAATACCTTCTCAAAAAAAAATAAAAGATGACCCTAAATAACGCCCGGTGGGAATGTTGGAGAAGGGATTTTCAGGATGTATTTGTTGCTCCAGGTGAATTTTGACTAACATGAATTAGGGCAAACTACGGATAAGGAGAGCTCAGGTCGCTCTTGCTTCTCCAGCGACTGCTCTGCGCGCAGACTTCGAGGGGTGCTGAGCAACTGTGAACAGCAGAGAGCGGCAGAGGAGCATCTGAGCCCGAAGCTGCTGCAAACAAACAAAATAAGGCGATTCTCTCAAGGTGATGCTCAGTCTCCACTGACAGTGAGAGACACTTGGAATTATGTTATAGATGTATCTGTACATTTTCAGAGAAGGCATAAATAGCATCTAACCGATAAGCTGTCAGGCAGGCACACTAGTATTTATACTGATAAGCTGTTAAGTGTAAGTTAAAGCTATTGACTTTGGAAGAGTGGACCAAAATCAGTAACAAATTCTGTGTAAGCTTTGGATCATCAGTAATACCTATAAATCAAAGCAGGCCTCTGACAAGTTATGTAGAAGAGTCATCAAAATCAATATCATTTCAATTAATGCCAATTTATCCCCAACATTCAGGACATTGGCATCGGGTTGCCCATAAATACGCCTGTCACTGATCATGTAATCACAGTGGCCTTTGTGCAAACTGTGTCGTGATTCTGATCTGATCTCCCGATCTCCGTAGTGACTCCACGAGGGCAGTCGTGATGGTGGCCAGACCTCACGCAGGGTAGCGTGGGTCCCGCTGCATCTGTTCCTCATCTCTCGTAACCACATGTCCAAATCCAGATGCTTGGATCTCTGTTCTTCTGTGTGCCATCTCGTAAATAGAGCCACCATTCACACAAGCCAGAAAGGTCAGAGACACTGTTGGTCCCTCCCTCTTCCTTACACTCACAAGTCCTCTGGATTCCAATCCTGAAATCATGTATCTCAAATCCATTCCCTTATCTCCAACTCCACTGTGACTTTCGCACCTGGGCCCCCATCATCTCACACCACTGCAAGAGCCTCCAGCTGGTCTTTCTCCCTCCAGCAGGAATGTGGTATTTATATTTGAAAACATGGATCAGATCCTAGCATCTACCCATGTGAAATCCTTCACCCTCTGCACATCCATCTTGGAATGCAATCCAGACCTTGCCAGTGGCCCAGCAAGCCCAGACCACCTGTCCTGCCTCACTCTGTACCCACCCCACATTCTTCTCACTCTGGACCATCCTGCTTGATGTTGCCCCTGTCTGAAGGCTGGTGGTTTGGGAAAGTTACTTAATCTCTGGGCCTTGGTTTTCTCCTCTGTAAAATGGGGAACTTGGTCCTTTCTAGCAATGAACTTTCTGTTTCTTTTGAAAAGGTAATAATTCCCTTGAATTTATCTTTTAATAACCTTCTACCAAGCACTGATCCTGAAATAGTATGAGGTAGGCCACACTGGAAAGCTGTTTTCCAAGTATAGTGCAAGCGTATGAAATGCTTTGAAATTGAGATATGTATGTTAATCGGCAGTGTTTTCAATTAATAGAGGGATGTTTACACTGTGTGAGAAGCCTTAAAGCCTAAAATTACAGCAGGACAGGAGACTTCATCTTTCTTAGAAAGAAAATTTATGGCTCTTTGACCAGTTTCTGTTTGAATGTGCCGGTTTCATGTGGGTTGTCTCCCTAACCTCCTTTATTAAAAGTGCATTTTCAGGGTTTACACTGTTCTCATTAACAGGACATTGTTGCCAAGTTTCCAAGTTCAGATTGTCAGGCACCCAAACCAGAATTCTTTCATTGCCTATAGAAGATAATAAATAATTAGATGCTTTCAAATCAGTCTACCACAGAACATAAAGGTGAATTTTTGAAATATGTGTATTTATAAACTGAGCCAATTCCACACCCGTTTAACCCAGTTCTGCACACTTTGCTCAGAGCATGTACTAGATGCCAGGCACCTACCACAGTGGGTTACATAATGAGTAGATCCCGGGCCCAGCTCGCAAAGGACTCACAGTCTAGTAGAAGCATCATACATCACAGCGGGTTACATAATTAGTAGATCCCAGGCCCAGCTCACAAAGGACTCACAGTCTAGTAGGAAGCATCATACATCACAGCGGGTTACATAATTAGTGGATCCCGGGCCCAGCTCACAAAGGACTCACAGTCTAGTAGGAAGCATCATACATCACAGCGGGTTACATAATTAGTAGATCCCGGGCCCAGCTCACAAAGGACTCACAGTCTATAGGGAAGCATCATACATCACAGCGGGTTACATAATTAGTAGATCCCGGGCCCAGCTCACAAAGGACTCACAGTCTAGTAGAAGCATCATACATCACAGCAGGTTACATAATTAGTAGATCCCGAGCCCAGCTCACAAAGGACTCACAGTCTAGTAAAGCATCATACATCACAGCAGGTTACATAATTAGTAGATCCCGGGCCCAGCTCACAAAGGACTCACAGTCTAGTAGGAAGCATTATACATCACAGCAGGTTACATAATTAGTAGATCCCGGGCCCAGCTCACAAAGGACTCGCAGTCTAGTAGGAAGCATCATATGCAAAAAAGTCATGTCAGAAACCTGGTGAAATGATGGAGGAAGGTGCTGTGTGCTCAGGGGTAGCAAAGTGTTTGTCACTGTGGGGAAGTCAGACAAAGTGGGGCAGGTGAACAGTACTTACCTGGCAAAGAAGAAAACTGCATTCCAGGAAAAGGAGTCAGGTTTGCAGAGAAACAGGAAGTGCATCAGCGGTGTCCTTGCACAACCAGTGGGCATTCAAGAGCATCTGTGGCCAGAGACAGGCTCAAAGGAGAGGCAACACCAAGTCGTGAAGGACCCAGTGTGCCCTGCTCTCTTTCTGAGAAGTTTGGAATATGACTAATAATAACAACGTTAGCTAATTTTGAGACCTCACTAAATCCACTTTATGTGATACAACTGATATAATCCTTGAATGACTGATTGGATTCGGCCCAGCTAAGCCATCCCTCGAGCCCTATTGCACCTCCAAGAGAAAAGAACCATAGAAATTGTATGGCATTGGGCAAATTACTCAACACCTCTGAACCTCATTTCGCCATCTGTAAAATGGGCCTAACTATAGGACCTGCTCATTGGATTGTATAAGAACTAAACAAGTTAAGAAATGTAAAATGCTTAGCACTGTGCATAGCACACAGCCTGCACCTGCTGTTTATCAAGTCCAACGTCATCGCTTTAACTTTTAAGATTTTAAGAAATGAAACACTATTGCCATATTTGCATTTTAAAAGGTGACCAAGAGGGCAAGATGAAGGAAGGCTAGGTATTGCCACCTCCAAGGGACACCCTCTGGGTCACTTTGCAGTCAGTATGCAGGGTGCCCCTGGCACCTGTGCTGGGAGGCAGGTCTGAGCAGAATGAGACCAGTAATCCAGAGGTGATGGAAACCTACATGGGGGGAGTAGAGAAGAGATGGTGGTGCTGGGTATTGAGGAAAACTTCAGAGTGTGTTGGTGAGGGCATTGGAGACAGATCCAGGTTTCTGCCTGGGAGGCTGTGCTGATGGAAGTCATGGCGGGTGGGAATCAACCCAGATTATTACATGTTTCCAAATATATGTCTCTAGATTCTTTCCAAAGGGAAAGCAATCATGATTTCAGATTAGTGACTCCCTGCCGTGAAGTGTGTTTTCATCCTGTCATGAGTGTGCATGATGGAGATTGACTATGGGGTTGGGTGCCGGGGTGTCAGGATCCTGTTTTGATATTCCTGCTGTAGCCCTCTTCTGACTGGCAGACTAACCTTTTTATTTTTGAATTAATAATCTCAATAACCCCAGGTATCTTTTAAGTGACATGTGGCACATACAAATGAAGTCTCCTCATAGTTAGGGGAGAGTTCTTCATTTTGTTGGTGTATGTTTAAAATAGCTCATCACAGGGCATGTGTGTGTAGTTTTAATGATACAAAAGAAAAAAGATTATATTTATAGTATATGTCTGTTTATAAAGATACACCTGTAGAACACCCTGAGAATGAAGAAACAGAGCCTGAGCTGTGTCAACTGCACTGGCCTGGGAAGCCTGCGCACCTGCTGCCTTGTTCACACCTGCTGCCTTGTTCACATCTGCTGCAGGGTTCACACCTGCTTCTTTATTCACACCTGCTGCCTTAAACACCTGCTGCAGGGTTCACACCTGCTGCCTTGTTCACACCTGTTGCAGGGTTTACACCTGCTGCCTTGTTCACACCTGTCAGTTTGGGAGAAGCATCCCAGGAACAAGCAGATGGAGTGTTGAAGGATGTTTTCTCAGCCATTTTTGCATCCAATAATGTATTTTCTACTTTATCTTACTGTTAACTACTCTCATAGAGAAACAGTCCAATAGATAGATTGGCTGAACACAGTTTTAGGGAGTTTAATTTTGGCCTCTCTTTACCTTAAGTGTGAGTGCTTGCTAATTTATGCCCCATTTTCAATAATGCTTTATTATTGGGGGTCAGAGCCAGAGAGTGTCAGTGCCTTGATCACATGCCAGGACCTGCCCTTTTACCTGACAGTGGTAGCACAACCAAGTTTATCTGCCGCTTCTTCCTTTTTAACTTTTTTCTGGTTTTAAAGCAAAGTATGTTCCTTTAGTTTCCCCAAATGACTAATCACAGTGCACATCTAAGGATTAGGAAAACACTCTACAAACAAATTTCAAAGAAATATGATTTGATACCTTTATAATGACAATAATTTTGCCATTTACTGAGGCCTGACCATGTATCGAGTGCTGTGGACTCTACATACATCATTATATTTGATTGTCACCACCACCCCAGAAGGCCACTTCCATTTCCACATGGAAGAAATATTGAGCTCCACTGTACACAACTCAGGCCTCATTCCCAGATACTGATTAAAATCTTTGTTAGAGAGGCTGCAGTGTCATCTGAGAGTGGGATCGAACACCAGGGATTGTGGTGGCCAAGCTTCCATGGAATCCTCTCTGGACCTGCGAGCACCCTCACTTCTCCCTGGAATCCTCTCTGGGCCTGTGAGCACCTTTCCTGCTCCCTGAAATTTTCTCTGGGCCCACATGCACCCTCCCTGCTCCCTGGAATCCTCTCTGGGTCTAGGAGCACCCTTCCCACTCCCTGGAATCCTCTCTGGGCCTGCGAGCACCCTTCCCACTCCCTGAATCCTTTCTGCTCCTAGGAGCACCCTCCCTGATCCCTGGAATCATCTCTGGGCCTGCGAGCACCCTCCCCGCTCTGTGGAGTCCTCTCTGGGCCTGCGAGCACTCTCCCTGCTCCCTGGAATCCTCTCTGGGCCTAGGAGCACCTTCCCTGCTCCATGAAATCCTCTCTGGGCCTGTGAGCACCCTCCCTGCTCCCTGGAATCCTCTCTGGGCCTGCGAGCACCCTTCCCACTCCCTGGAATCCTCTCTGCGCTTAGGAGCACCCTCCCTGCTCCCTGGAGTCCTCTCTGGGCCTGGGAGGACCCTCCCCACTTTCTGGAATCCTCTCTGGGCCTGTGAGCACCCTTCCCACTCCCTGGAATCCTCTCTGGGCCTGTGAGCACCCTCCCTGCTCCCTAGAATCCTCTCTGGGCCTAGGAGCACCCTCCCTGCTCCCTGGAATCTTCTCTGAGGCTGCAAGCACCCTCCCTGCTCCCTGGAATCCTCTCTGGGCCCACATGCACCCTCCCTGCTCCCTGGAATCCTCTCTGGGCCTGCAAGCACCCTCCCCAGCTCTGGCAGCAACTTCTGTGTTCCCGGCTTCCTTCTTCGGCCTGCTGGCCTCAACTCCCTTTCCCTCTTGGTTACTGGGACCGTTGCTTTACCCTGCTGCCCTGGCCACAATTCTCCCTTCCTCCCTTCACACACCTTTTCCATAGTCATTATCGAGCACATCCTACAGGCCAGCCACTGCTCCGAGGACTAGAGATGCAGCAGGGAGCACATGGGCCGTCGTGAGGCTCTGTCTTCTGTGGAGCTGTTGGACGCAGTCAGAAAATGGACACATAAGAAATCAGCCTGCATCTAACTTTGAAATCAAGCCCTTTCCTTCCTACACATGATGCAGGCTTCTGACCAGCCACATGTCCAAAACCCTTGATAGACTTCTCTCTTCGGCCACAGGCAATCTGTTCATCCTTCTGAGCTGTAGGAATTCAGAAAGACATGGCAGCCCTGGCCTCGCTGCTCCTACCTCATGTGCCCGAGGGGGACAGGGCTGTTTAGTTCCCACTAACTCCCCTCCTCTGTCAGTTTCCTTCTTTATTGTATATTTATATTCCCAGAACTAGCCAGCCCTGCAGTCTTCATCACTGGACTCCATCTGCCTCAGATTCTTCCATTTTTAACTGAATGGAATAATTTAGGAGGAAACTTAATGCCCTCATCTTAGTCCTTTCTGGCCTGCAGCTCAGGTCTTTGAGCCCCTAGTGCTGTGGCCGTTCTCTGATAGTACTGCAGTGTCACTGTCCCCACAGACTTCTCACCTCCATGGGCTGTGAAAGGGAGATGGTGTGACTGCCAGCCCCAACCCTCACTACCTTAGGGTAGGATATAGTAGAACCTTAATATTCTTTGAAAGGACGTCCCAACACTTTAGCAAATGTTCAGTTTTATTAAGGGAACTACAAGACATAATTTCTCCCATAAAGTGCAGTCAAGTGTCAGCGGCCTTTTCGGCCGGTAATGCTGCTATAAATACTGCACAAACATAACTGAATTTCTTCTAAGAATTGTCAATTATATACGACTTCTTAAAATTCTGTCCACCTCCAGTGGCAGTGCAAGGAGTGAACTCTTCCTTGGGAACCATTGTTCAAGTCGCATTTGCCACCCCAGGGAGTCGCAGAGCAGCAGCGGGGCCGGCCCAGCGCAGGCTGGCTGTGTGCGAGGCTTGGGCCAAGAGCTTCACATGGGCGACTAATCATTCAGCAGCCATGTAAGGTGGGAGCTATTGTGACCCCATTTTCCAGATGAGCACAGAGGGGTGATACATCTACCGTGTGTCTAGAAGGCCAAGAGATGGAGTATGTGAGAATTGTCTGTGAGTTCCGTAAGTGTAATATATTATATTCTATCACGAACTGCAATTTACTAAGCCACTTCATGCTGTTGGATATTTGGGCCTGAAGCAATGAGTTTATATGTAATTTTAGAGCATGTTGTTAAATAAAAGATTATGCTATGCTACTTATTAAATCATAGTAAGGGGGACCTTATTCAGAAACATTGTGATAGGAACAGGTGTTCCTGTTCCTGAAAGGTGTAAGGGGTGGTGCCCAGAGATGAGACGGCCGTGGAGAGGTTCAGGCCAGGTTTATTGAAAAGGGAGGATGACCCACCTGGGGAGTTAGAGACGCTTTGTATGTGGGGCTATAGGGGGTGGGCAAATTCTATAGCTTGCTACAAAAGTTAGGGTCCTTGGGCACGAACTTCTGGTGGGAATGACTGGACAAAATGACCAGATCCTTTGTCTCTTTCTTCTTGGAAGGGGGGTGTATAGGGCTGCATTAGACCCCCAAACAGGACTCCCACAACTGGGCCCTGCAGTGGTGGAGAGAGATGGGGTTCAACTCCAAATACATCAGGGGCACGCGGATATTTACAGCCAAGGAGAGGGGAAGGGGGCCAGTGGATGGAGGATCTCTCAGGGAGAACGTCATGAACAAAGGGGATTCTGCCTAAACCTCTCTAACCAGATTCTTGCTGGAGACAGGCGGGTGATCAGTCAGGGGCTGGTGCGGGACCAGGAACCGAATCAGACATTGCGGAAGGGAGGTGCTTCATAAACTGACCTAACGGCATTCTTTGCTAAAACTGGATTTTACAACAGTGCACAGAGGGGCCTCACAGAAGATTCAGAAGCCAGACTAAAGTTTAGCCAAGCAGAGTATCTTTGTCATATATTTGAATGTGTTTTGTGGCACCATCTTCAAGTAACATTTGGCTGTCCTCGCGTGAGACGTCTTGTGCGCACACACGCACACACGTGCACAAGCCCCCAGACAGACACAGTCTGCTGCTCCATGCCAACAGCTCCCTTCTCATCACCGTCCAATTCTGTCTTGTGGCAATGCAGGTGTAAATCAGAGATCGCGTCACATCCACTTCTCTATGGCTGGGTTTCTGACTACCACTGTGCACTGTTCCTCTTTTGTGGTAAAGAATTTATAACAGCATCTGTCTTACGTGTCAGCCAGCTGCAACTGCATAGGTGCTGAACACACTCACTCACACACATCCCTATACCTGATCCTCTGTCCTGTGCCCACAGACGGGAAGCCCAGACACCTGTGGAGCCTGGTTCCGTGATAAAAGCAAATGCGCCTGCAGCTCTGACCTACTCCCCGTGGACATGGGCGTAGTCCCCAGCTCTGACCTGCCCCCTGTGGATGCGGATATCATCCTCAGTGCCTGCCTTCTCCTGGCCGCAGCCTCTGACTGTTCTTTGTGTCTGGCATTTAAAATGTCAACAACAGCCCTCCCTGCCCAGTTGAGTGCCCGTGTCCTCAGCCCTAGCACAGGGCCGGGCAGCAGTCCATGTCCAAGTGAGAACAGAGGCGATTTTAGAAATGAAAGAAGGAAACACTGACAGTTGAGCTGCCCTGTGAAGACCGTGGCGTTTCCTGACTGGGAAGGATGCTCTGTGAATTCAGGTCAAGATACTGTGGCTTTTGAATTGAATTACTGTGTATTACAAACCTAACATTAGTGTCCAGCAGAGCCACCTGAACACCCGTTGCCCAACTACATTTCAGTAAAAAGTGAATGACTGAGAGGACGCTGGCTGAAGTCACATTGGAACTAGGAAGCAAAGGAGTGAGCTGACCAGGGGACAGATGAGACCTAGACCCTGAGCCTTGGTGGTGGGCAAAGGGCCTCATGGCTCAGGGAATTCTGGGACGACTAGGCCCAAACTAACAACTCAGGGCCAGTGGAGAGAGATTCCAAGAGGACTCAGTAGCAGCTGTGGTTTCATGAGGACCATTTATGAACTCTCAGAAGGACAGAGAACTGAACCACTCCCCGTGGAAGACAGGCCAGGACTGGCAGGAGCTGAGAGACATTATAGGCTATTTGGGACTGTCTGCATTCTGATTCTGGGACTGCCATTACGTACTTGCATTCTTTATCAAGTTATGCCTGAGTTTCCTAATCTCTAAGATGGGATTAATAATAGTACCACCTCAGAGGGACATTGCAAAGATTAAACAATACATAAAAAAGCTGCTTGGAGACTACAAGGACTGCCATGTAGTGAGTGCTTTAGAAATGTTAGCTCTGGGAGGGGTTCTTAGGTCCCAGAGGCAAAATAGGATGTAGGCCAACGTCCCAGAACTAGAGGTCAGCTGGGGTCCTTGTAGACAAGAGCTGACTCAGAATGGAGAATCTGTTAGAAGGAAGAATGAAACCATGGAGGAAAGATTTGGAATGTGTAAGAACATGCCTTTTTGGAAGCTGCTTAAAGATGAAGATGATGGACAGCATGGGTAAACCTTGACAACCTATACAAAATAAAGTAAGTCAGGAACAAAAGAGTGAAGATACTGTGCTGAAGTATCAACAGCAGCCAAATTCGTATGAGAACTCTCATGTTTTTGAGCTTTTATAGTCCACTTAAGTTATTGGGGTGTTTTCAACATGAGTCCCAGAAAAGGAAAGGCAAGCGCCAGGATGCAGAAATGATGTGGGAAGAGCAGCCAGGGAACCGGATGTTCTGCAGGTCGGCCTCCACCCCTCACAGAGGTTGTGCATGCAGTAGGTGCCCAGTAACTGTGTTTTGAATGAGCAACCATCCTGGACTAGATGGCAGTGATTCTGTGTGTGTCTTTGTACAGCGTTGGTCACTCAGTTACAGCCACACATTCTGCCTTTCCCATCAGGACTTGTGTAATCAGTGTCATCTTCTGTGAGGATTTTTCCACTGTGGGATGAGATCTCCACTGATGCAGACTAAGTTAACATGGTAACATGGTGTTATTTTATCTCATATATTTACCCTAGACCATCCTCTGCTGGCCCATCCTTAGAAGCACTCAAGTGACAGCTGCACAACCAGGTACATGTTATGGGAGATTAGAACCAAAAGATTCAAGGATGCCTTCTGACGCTGAGTTTTTGTTTTGTTGTTTTGTTTTTTTTTTGTGACTCCCAGCTCCTCGAGGTCAGTATTCTCTTGGCAACCTGAGGTAGTTCGCAGTCACTGCCTATATTGCCTTTACATTGAAAACCAATTTTGTTTGCCTTGAACCATTCATTCAGTAAAATGAAAACTCAAGCCACTCAGCCTCCAACTCACGTAGAATGTGCCTGGCACTTAGGAGGCCAAGGCAGGAGGATGGCTTGAGCCCAGGAGTTTGAGACCAGCCTGGAAGACATTGCGAGACCTTTTCTGTACGAAAAATAACAAAAATTAGCCAGGCATGATGGTGTGCACCTGTAGTCCCAGCTACTCAAGAGACTGAGGTAGGAGGAGGGATATCTTGAGCCTTTGAGATTGAGGTTGTTGTGAGCTATGATCACTCTACTGCATTCCAGCCTGGGTGGCAGAGTGAGACCCTATCTCTAAGAAACACACACACACACACACACACACACACGCACACACACAAAATTTGCCTGGGAACATGGATGGAAATTACAAGAGTATCATAAGGGCCATTGGGCGATTGGAAAAGTTACTATTTTTTGGAAAATGTGAAGTCCTTCCTGGTATACTAAAATGTCTTCCTTTTCTATTCTGGACATTTTAGGCCTATTAGCTAAAACAATTAGCAGTTATTACTAATAAATTAACACTAAACCAGATTCAGCCTGTGATAAATACATCTTCACCCTTCCGCTGACAGCTCCTGTGCCTAAAACCAGGCCAGAACTTCAACAACTAACAATAGGCAGAGAAATTCATGACCTACATTTTGAATCCTTATATGATGCACAGATAAAAATAATTTCTCTGCACTAATTAGCTTTAAAATCTTGGAACATAACAGCTTGGAGTCTTTTCATTTCTAAAATTGGTGCCCAGAACATTGCTAAGTGGCCTGCTTTAGGGAAAGATGTGTTGTTTTTAATTAATCTATCACTGAGCTTTTCCATGGAAATAATTTGATACAATTTTTATATTATTCTTTCTTCCAATTAATGAAAAGAGGCAAATGTAATTTGGGAAGGACAAATTTATCACCAGTTCTTCACTCTCATTTCTAATTTTTAGTATGCATCTCTTGATTTCCATGTATTTGATTAACTGCTCCAGTTAACTATGCAATGTGGAATTTGAAAGATGCATAGTTACTGCTTTTTGTCTTTATGAAATTATAAAGTAAAAATTTCTCCTCCCCTCACCACTGCTTTCAGAGGGCAGAGCTGAGCCTGAGAGGGAGGTGCAGATGACAGCTCACAAGGTGGTTTAAAAGAAGAGACACCACTTGAGAAGCTCTTTTCCCCAATTCCTAAGAAAACCAAGTAGATACTCGTGGCTAGAAGAGAGGGAATTTGAATTCATTTGATGAAGAGACTTTTAAGGACAGTGAGTTTATAACTGTGCCTTAGTTACTTATATTTGAAATACAGTAGAACCTCTATAAGCTGGCCACCCAAGGAACTATACCAGACTGGCCAATATCACAGGCGGTCAACATGAAGAACTAGGCCTACTGTACTGATACGGACATGTGATGCATGTCTGGCCTGTGAAAATTAGGGCAACTTAAGGAGGTGGTCAATGGAGGGAGGTAGTTAACTATGGTCTACTGTAGTTCAGTTTACAATAAGCAAAAAGGAAGGGTTGGTAAAAAAACAAAATGTTCTTCTTCTTATTATTATTATTAAATCATAGCTGTGTACATTAATGTGATCATGGGGTACCATACACTGCTTTTATAGACCGTTTGACACATTTTCATCACACTGGTTAACATAGCCTTCCTGGCATTTTCTTAGTTATTGTGTTAAGACATTTATATTCTACATTTACTAAGTTTCATATGTACCCTTGTAAGATGCACCGCAGGTGTAATCCCACCAATCACCCTTCCTCCGTCCATCCTCCCCCCTCCCTCCCTTCCTCTTCCCCTTCCCCCTATTCTTAGGTTATAACTGGGTTATACCTTTCATATGAAAGCCATAAATTAGTTTCATAGTAGGGCTGAGTACATTGGATACCTTTTCTTCCATTCTTGAGATACTTTACTAAGAAGAATATGTTCAAGCTCCATCCATGTAAACATGAAAGAGGTAAAGTTTCTATCTTTCTTTAAGGCTGCATAATATTCCATGGTGTACATATACCATAATTTATTAATTTATTTGTGGATTGACGGGCACTTGGGCTTTTTCCGTGACTTAGCAATTATGAATTGGGCTGCAATAAACATTCTGGTACAAATATTTGTTATAATGTGAGTTTTGGTCTTCTGGGTATATATCTAGTAGAGGAATTATGGGATTGAATGGCAGATCTATTTTTAGATCTCTAAGTGTTCTCCAAACATCTTTACAAAAGGAATGTATTATTTTTCATTCCCACCAGCAGTGTAGAAGTGTTCCCTTTTCTCCACATCCATGCCAACATCTCTGGTCTTGGGATTTTGTGATATGGGCTAATCTTACTGAAGTTAGATGATATCTCACAGTACTTTTGATTTGCATTTTTCTGATGATTAAAGATGATGAGCATTTTTTTCATAATGTCTGTAGGCCATGTGCCTGTCTTCTTCAGAGAAGTTTCTTCAAGTCCCTTGCCCAGCCTGCAATGGGATCACGTGTTCTTTTCTTGCTAATACGTTTGAGTTCTCTGTGGATTCTGGTTATTAAACCTTTGTCGGAGACATAACCTGCAAATATCTTCTCCCATTCTGAGGGCTGTTTGTTTGCTTTACTTACTGTGTTCTTGGCTGTGCAGAAGCTTTTTGGTTTGATCAGGTCCCAGTAATGTATTTTTGAAGCTGCTTCAATTGCCCAGGGGGGTCCTTCTCATAAAATACTCACCCAGACCGATTTCTTCAAGGGTTTTCCATGCACTCTCTTCTAGTATTTTTATAGTTTCATGTCTTAAGTTTAAATCTTCAATCCAGTGAGAGTCTATCTTAGTTAATGGTGAAAGGTTTGGGTCCAGTTTCAGTGTTTTACAGATTACGAGCCAGTTCACCCAGCACCATTTGTTAAATAAGGAATGTGTTCCCCACTGAATGTTTTTAACTGGCTTGTCAAAGATCAAATAATGGTAAGTAGCTGGATTCATCTCTTAGTTCTCTATTCTGTTCCAGACATCTCCCTCTCTGTTTTTGTGCCAGTACCATGCTGTTTTGATCACTATTGATTTATAGTACAGTCTGAGGTCCAGTAGCATGATTCCTCCTGCTTTGTTTTTATTTCTGAGTAATGTCTTGGCTGTTCGAGGTTTTTTCTGATTCCATATAAAACAAAGTATTAAATTTTCAAGATCTTTAAAGTATGACAGTGGAGCTTTAATAGGGATTACATTAAAATTGTATATTGCTTTGGGAACTATGGACATTTTAACGATGTTGATTCTTCCCAGCCATGAGCATGGTATGTTTTCCCATTTGTTAACATTTTCAGCTACTTCTTTTCTTAGAGTTTCATGGTTCTCTTTATAGAGATCTTTCACGTCCTTTGTTAGGTATACTCCCAATATTTCATCGGCTTTGGCACTACTGTGAATGGAATAGAGCCCTTAACTGTTTTTTCAGCTTGACTATTGTTGGTATATATAAAGGCTACCAATTTATGAATGTTGATTTTGTAACCTGAGATGCTGCCATATTTCTTGATCACTTCTAAGAGTTTTGTAGTAGAATCCCTGGTGTTTTCAGATATACAATCATATCATCTACGAAGAGCAAAAGTTTGATTTTTTTTTTTGACCCTATGTGGATACCCTTCATTGCCTTTTCTTTCCTAATTGCAATGGCTAAAACTTCCATTACAATGTTAAAGAGCAGTGGAGACAATAGGCAGCCTTGTCTGCTTCCTGATCTGAGTGGAAATGATTTCAGTTTAACTCCATTCAATACGATATTGGCTGTGGGTTTGCTGTAGATGGCCTCTATTAGTTTGAGAAATGTCCCTTCTATACGAATTTTCTTAAGTGTTCTGATCATGAAGGGATGTTGGATATTATCAAAAGCTTTTTCTGCATCAATTGAGAGAATCATATGGTCTTTATTTTTTAATTTGTTTATGTGCTGAATTATACTTATAGATTTACGTATATTAAACCAGCCTTGAGACCCTGGGATAAAACTGACTTGGTCATGATGTATAATTTGTTTGATGTGTTGCTGGATTCTGTTTGTTAGGATCTTGTTGAATATTTTTGTATCTATATTCATGAGTGATATTGGTCTACAATTTTCTTTTCTTGTTGGGTCTTTTCCTGATTTGGGGATCAGGGTGATGTTTGCTTCATAGAACGTGTTGGGTAGTCTTCCTTCTTTTTCTACATTTTGGAACAGGTTGAGTGATAACGGTACTCTTTAAAGGTTTGGTAGAATTCTTACATGAAGCCATCTGGTCCTGGGCTTTACTTTTTAGGGAGATTTTGTATGGTTGGTGCTATTTCAGAACTTGATATTGGCCTGTTCAACATTTCCACTTGATTCTGGCTAAGTCTTGGAAAGTGATGTGCTTCCAAGTATTGGTCAATTTCCATCAGATTTTCATGTTTCTGAGAATAAAGTTTCTTGTAATATTCATTAAGGATTTTCTGAATCTCTGAGGAGTCTGTTGTTATTTCGTCTTTGTCGTTTCTGATTGACGAGATTAGAGATTTTACTAATTTTTTCCTGGTTAGGTTAGCCAAAGGTTTATCTGTTTTACTGAGCTCTTCAAAAAACCAACTTTTTGATTTATTGATCTGTTGTATAATTCTGTTTTCAATTTCATTTAATTCTTCTCTAATTTTGGTTATTTCTTTTCTTCTAGTGGGGTTGGGGTTGGAATGTTCTTCCTTTTCCAGTTGCTTGAGATGTCCCATTAAGTTGTTAACTTTCTCTCTTTCTGTTCTCTTGAGGAAGGCTTGCAGTGCTATAAATTTCCCTCTTAGGACTGTCTTTGCAGTATCCCAGAGGTTCTGATAATTCATGTCTTCATTGTCATTTTGTTCCAAAAATTTGGCAATTTCCTTCTTAATCTCATGACCTAGCTATCATTCAGCATAATGTTATTTAACTTCCATGTTTTTGTATGAGTATGTAGATTTCTGTTGTTACTGAGTTCAAATTTTATTCCATGGTGGTCAAATTAGATGCAAGGAATAATTTCTATTCCTTTAAATTACTGAGGTTAGACTTGTGACCTAAGATGTGATCAATTTTGGAGTATGTTCCGTGGGCTGCTGAGAAGTATGTGTATCCAGTTTTGTTGGGATGAAATGTTCTGTAGATGTCTGCTAAATCCAAATGTTGGATGGTTAGGTTTCAATCTAAAATTTCTTTGCTCAGCTTCTTATTGGAGAATGTATCCAACACTGCCAAAGGAGTGTTGAAATCTGTGACTATTATGGAGCTGGAGGGAATCAAGTTGCTAATGTCTGTTAGACTTTCTCTTATAAATTAGGGTGCATTCTGGTTGGGTGCATAAATATTAATAATTGAAATCTCATCATATTGAGTATTACCCCTAACAAATATGAAGTGACTATTCTTATCCTTCTTTACTTTTGTTGGTTTAAAGCCTATTGTGTCTACAAATAGAATTGCAACACTTGCTTTTTTCTCATTACCATTTGCCTGAAATATGGATGACCATCCTTTCACCCTGAGTCTATATTTATCTTTTAAGGTAAGATGTGACTCTCTTCTATGCAGCAAATATCTGGCCTGAGTTTTTGTATCCAGTCAGCTAACCTGTGCCTCTTTAGAGGACAGTTTAAGCCGTTCACATTAATGTGGAATATAGATAAGTCTGGTAAAATTTTGAGTATCGAGTTTTTCAAAAGTCCAGTGGACATTTTTAATCCTTTTGCCACTTTGGAAGTTGGAGTTTGATCAAAAGTTTCTGAGTGAGTTTACTTTTGTGGTAGAGGATTGGGCTAGTCATTATGGAGTATAGGTCTGAGAATATCCTGGAAAGCTGGTTTAGTTATGGCAAATTTCTTCAACATATGAATGTCATTAAAGTATTTAATTTCTCCATCATAAATGCAACTCAGTTTAGCTGGATACAGGATCCAGGGTTGAAAGTTATTTTGCTTTAGGAGATTAAAAGTCAATGACCACCCTCTTCTGGCTTGAAAAGTTTCAGCAGAGAGATCTGCAGTCATTCTAATATTCTTCCCTTTGTAGGTAATGGATTTCTTAAATCTG
>CAUYPK010033864.1:0-82379 GCA_963574355.1 Loris lydekkerianus
GTTATATTATGTGTTTAATATATTATTGTTAAAATTATATGCTTTTGTGTGAGTGTTTGTCTGTTTTGGCAGGTCACTGCGTGGTGTGGCTCTCTGACTCTCACAGTTTAAAATTTTGGCTCTTTGTGTCGAACTTGTTCACCACCCCAGTACAAAAGAATAAAATAATGTCTTTTGTAGCAACTTGAATGGAACTAGAGATCATTATCCTAAGTGAAGTATCTCAGAAATGGAAAAACAAACACCGAATGTTTTCACTAATAAATGGGAGCTAAGTGACAGGTGCCATAGGCACAAGGGACACTGGAAACTAAGATGTGGGGAGGGGGGGAGGGAATGCTTGTGATAAAAACTTGCCTGTGGGGTGTAATGAACACTGTCCTGGCAATGGACACACTGAAAGCCCTGACTTCAGCATTATATAATGTATCCATGTAACAAAACATTTGTCTTCCTTAATTATTCTGGGAAAATAAAACAAAAGAAATAATCTTTTTTTACTCCAATATCACAAAGATATAATCCTACATTTAAACAAAAATTAAAAATCTTATTTTTCACATTTAAGTCTGTCTTGGAAATTGTGTTTGTTTATGGATTGAACTAAAGATCCAATTTTATTTCTTTCCCTATATCTTCTGACATCTATCAGGTTCTCATGTAAAGGTAGGTCTGTTTGAAGTCTGTTTAATTTTATATTTTTCTTAATATAATATAAATATTATATATTTTTCACATTCTCTTAATCACTACAACTTTATAATAAAAATTAATATTTTATACATAAAACCTCCTCTACCTTGTTTTTCTTCTCCAGGAATGTCTTAGCTGTTCTTGGCTTTTGAATTTTCCATGCACATTTTTTAATTGGCTGGTCAAACTCAATAAAATGTTTTGATTCAACTTTGGCTTGGAACTTTATTAACATGAAGATCAGCTAGGGAGGAACAATGTCTTGATAACATTGAATCTTACTATTCATGAACATGTTATAATCTTTTATGAGTATCTTTATGTTTTTCTCATACATCTTTTAAAAAATCTATTTATTTGAACAGAAACCATTTTATCCACTGTTACTGATAAAGAAGCTGAGATTGAGGGCAATTAGTGTGCTTCTGTTAAATTCATTAAGCTAGAAAGTAAAAGGGATCCAACCCAGTTCCTAATCCATAGCACCACAGCATTTTTCTCCATCCCATTCTGCCACATTTAATTTGAAATATGCAATGTGGATATATCATGGATCACATCACATCTGCCGAACCATAATGACTGAACAGTTATTTATTGTGTGTGTGTGTGTGTGTGTGTGTGTGTGTGTGTGTGTTATATGCTTCTCAGTCTCTGTCGCCCTTGCAGTGAACATTCTACTTACTATTTGGTATGAGCAGATATCCGTGGGCATGAAAGCATGCTCATTTATGAAAGATAACATATGAGATTGGAAACCTCATTTCCTCTACCTCTCACCCTGCATGCTTGTGTGTGGGAAAGGCTTTAAGTCATTTTTAAAACATTTCTTTTTCTTTCTGTCAGCTTTTGAGTGGGAGAAAATAGATGCATTTGTCAGCAAAAAGAGTGGTTCTTACAAGGATGACTTGAATTTTTCAGCCTGTATTTACAAAGTGAGCTTCTGTTCACACTAATCACGGCTAATGTCCCCTTGTTGATGAGCTATAATCCCGGCATGCTGACACAGCTGGAGATCCTATTTACCTGCCAACTCCAGAGCTGCTTGGCTGTAATGACAGATGGGAAATCAAGTGAGCTCCATTTATGAATAAGATATAGAGCGCATATGAACTTTTGAGAATATCAGCTGCCCTCATTCCAGAAGGTCACACTGGTAATAAAAGATATAGACAACTACAAAATAAGTGTAATGAGGATATAAAACTGTATTTAAGAACAGAAACTGATTGTAGCCATTCCCGTCTTTGGGGGTAAAGACATACTGTCTGTCAGTGGGAAACAAATCTCTAAGTGGCTAGAGGTTGGGGCAGCCCAAGTACGCAGGGACGTGGGAGACTCTTGGGAGAGACAGGAGCTCAGTGACAGTGGGGAGAGGCCCTGGGAAATAGTGGTGGGTGGCTGCAGTGTCCTCCAGTGGCATCTTCTCTATGCATCCTTGGGAGTGGTGAGCGCAAGGAAAACGGTGGGTTCCAGGACTCCCTGGGCCACCAGTGGAGATAAAGGAGAACTGTCGGAGGTGAGGTAGGAAGGGCGAGAGCTCATAGGGACGAGGCAGAGAGGAGCATGCCGGCCTCCTGGAACCAGCAGAAGTCACAGGACAGGAGTTTAAGCCAGGCTGATTTGGATCTGAACGCAGAGGAAGACCTCACCTACCAACAAAATTGGGCCCTGAACCTGCCAGTCATGACTCAGCTTTTAGATGTTAAATACATGTGAAAACTTCAGGAGACGAGACTGGAATAGCTCCCTGAAGGCAGAACACTGGAGGGAGTGCCACGGAGGGAAAGGCACATGAAAGACTGTAAGCTTGAGTTTTAATAAATTATTTTTTAAATTGTGAGCTCTTTTTTCAGTCATTTACCACTGTACTTTCTATAACGCCCTTCCTTCTGACAGGAAGTGCCCTGCACCCAGCCAGTCCACTGACAGCTTCCCCATGTCAACAACCTCCAACAAGGGCACATTTGGAGCCTGCCCTTTCTTCTGCTATAAAGCTTTCACCTTTCTCTACCTGCCAAAAAATGAAGTGATAGGAGCTGACTCTCCTGTTACAGCATGCTCTGAACAAACAGCCTTTGTCTGTTTTTATTTCCTTGGCCTTCCTTTCCTTCTGTAATCTCCCCTGCCTTCACCTCTCCCTACTGTTGTGAACCAAATGTTTGTGCCTCCCCAGAATTCATTTTTGAAGCCCAGGTCCTAATGTGATGATATTTGAAGATGAGACCTTTGGGGGTAATTAGGGTTAGACGAGGTCACAAGGGTGGAATCTTCATGATACAACTATTGGCCTCATAAAAAGAAACATCAGAGAGCGTGGGCTCTCTCTTCCTGCCATGGGAGGATACAGAGAAGGCAGCTCTCTGCAGGCCAGGAAGAAAGCCTCACCAGGAACTAAACTTGTCACCTTGAAAAAATGAATTTGTATTTGTTAAGCCATGTGTCTATGGCATTTTGTTATGGAAGCCTGAGCAGACTTTTCCTGTCCCTTTTGCTCCTTCCCAACCAAAGCTCTGGACCTTCCTAACCCTATGGTCCAACCAGACTTGACCTGTTTATCACCAAACAAGGTTCATGTGCTCTGCTAAATGACAACCCACATAATCAGTTTATATTTATATAAGGCATACTACCCAGTCCAGGGAGCAAACACATCCTGGGCTCTCCTAGGGTAATATCTATGTGAAAAAGAATGGATGTGAATTTTAGGTGTCACAGGAGGCTGGACAAGGAGAGCATGGAAGGCAGCCAGTGGCTAGCACATCTCTCATGTCAGCCTCTGGTGCTGCGGGGCACCTAGTCCTACCCATGTATCAGAATATATCTCATCTTCTGATTACCCTTTCACTGAGCATGTAAGTTTTAAACTTGTAAAGGTTTAGGGACTCATAGCATTAAATAATATGTATCTTATCAGTCTCAGCATAGGGCCTTAGAGGGTCTAATGATGAAGTTTACAACAGAGAAGTGCATTGAAAATGTACTTTGTTTATTGTAGGGGATAAATTGATGATTAGAAAAAATTGATAGCTCATCTGTATACAGCTAGAATAATATTGGCTGTTTATCCAGGCTAAAGGGCACTGGGCTACTGTTTCATCTTGTATGATTTATGTGATTACAGAAAATGTTAATATATGGTTAAATGGAAAAAAGAAGAAAACAAAACTCAACTAACATTTCGTCACTCAGAGAGCATCACTGCAACATTTAGCATTTGTCCTTCCTGACATTTTCCACCCACCTGCCTAGCTAGCTATCATTTATTTATACATGCACATGAATGTTCTACTAGAATATGCACATGTTTAAAAAAGTGACTCTACCTCATACAGTGTACACGTTGTTCCATACGTGTACTTGACATACTTATTTTTATAGTTACAGTATTTAAGTGCATGTCTATATAATTATTGTACTCTATCCCTTGTTGTAGGGTATTCAGACTTTTCTCAGTTTTTCCTGATTTATAAACAATTATTCTTATATTTTCTTCCTTTCCCTTCCCCCCTCTCTCTATTACTCCTGACATACAGGAAAACACAGCAGAATTGAGCTGAATTGGGCCGGAGACACCAGGCCGTGTACATCTTTACTCATTCTCCTGGAGAAATAGACACAGATTATCAGTGCCCCATAATACTTGAGAATCCACCGGGCTGTCTCACAGTCTGACAGAAGAAGAAGCTTCAAGAAGGAGAAAGGAAGCTCAGTTTGGTCCAATAAAGGTATTAGCCCGATGTCTGAAAAGAGGAGGGTTTAGAGAGGCTCTACCAGGGGTCCTCAAACTTTTTAAACAGGGGGCCAGTTCACTGTCCCTCAGACCGTTGGAGGGCTGGACTATAGTTTAAAAAAAAAAAAAAACTATGAACAAATTCCTATGCACACTGCACATACCTTATTTTGAAGTAAAAAAACAAAACAGGAACAAATACAATCACACCGCCTCATGTGGCCCACAGGCTGCAGTTTGAGGACCCCTGCTAGCCTGTCCTCTTATTGTAATCTCTTAGAGCCCAGAGAGGTTACATGGCTTTGCAAGACAGCACAGCGTGCAGTGGCACACCTCAAACAGATAGCAGCTCTTCTTATTCCAGATATGTGTGTTACAGCTTGTCCTGTGTGAGTGCCTGGGGGTGGGAGTATGTGTATGTGTGTGCTTACAAGTGTATAATGCATGTGTTGGAGGGACTGGGTATGTGAAGGAGTGTGTATTTTTGTGTATATTTTGGTGTATGTGAACCTTTGGTGTGTGTGTGTGTGTGTGTGCATGTGCAAAAGGGATGGGGGGGGGCATGGAATGGGAGAGTTATCATATTATACTACACAGACAGGCGCCCTTTGCCCTCCTTCCCGGCACTGTGATTTGCCGTGTTTTCTCCAGGTCGACCTGTCATCTCTAGTAGCGTTTGCTGGGAGCCTGCCACGTATGTTTACAGAAAAGGGTTGTGGAAGGCGATCTCAGGCTCAGTCCAGTTTGAGGTATTGTGTTGGCACAGTGGGGAAAGTATGGACTGTGCTTTATTGCGTTAGAGTCTGGGATCGTTTTATGGACAAATGGCAGTTTTAGCATTCATAAATTCAAGCTGAACATGTGATGTCCTCCTCAGACAGACTCTTTTTATCTCTGTGTCCTCCAGGGTGAGGCTGGGATGACACTCAGATCCTGCCTCAAAGGCTGCTTGGAGGGACTCTCTGCTGGTACAGTTGGCTGGGCCCAAAATCTCCCTTTCCTTCTCCCAGTTCTCAGGGAGGCCACACAGTGAAAAGAGAGTCTGTCTGCCTGGGACAGACCTTGGTGGGTCTGGTTTGCCAGCTGGGTCCTATATAATTCTTCAGGCTTGTGTATCCAGGAAGACCTAGCTCACATTTGCTAAAGGAAAACCCCTGTGGGAACGAATTAACAGTGGCCCCAAGTTTGCAATGTAGATCAGAGACTTACCTGAGCAGTTGGAAATCACTGTGCCATGGGCTTTGCTTTTAATCCATATAGTTCGGATCACAATACCATATATGACGCTGCAGAAAATACAAAACAGAATATTAAAATAGCTGGTGGCTCCCTACTGTGAGGAGAGAGGGCTACTCCCACTTGCCTGAGCATGAGGGGTGGAGGGAGGGAGCTCTCAACTACACCTGCCCCTACACTTGCTTGTAGGCGTGCAGTCAATAGAAACTGAATGTACCCTAGAGATTAGCTGGATGGAGCAACTTTTCTTTGTAAGTGAAAAGGCTAGAACCTGGTGGAGTTAAGCAATTTCCTCAATGTAAACAAGATGGTTAGAGGTACAACCATGATAGAAACCAGACACAGTCTTTGTAGTCAGAAAGACCTGGGTCTCCTCTGCTACTGGCCTGTTGTATGACCTTGACTTTAGACAGTCTTTAAGATGTCATCTGGGAGCCCTGCCTCTGGCTTTTAAGCTTGTGTGTGATTCTCTCCTATTGAACATGGGCTGGGCTGGTGACTTGCTTCTAAATAACTGCAATGTAGCCAAGCTGATGGGATGTATGTGATTACGTAGAACATAGAGTCTGTCTTGCTAGAGTCACTCTTTACTGCTGGGTTTGGGGAACAAGAGTCCATGAATCTGAATCCTACAGCCACAGGGAAATTAATTCTGCCAAGACCCTGAGAGATATTGACAAAAATCTGTCCTAGTCCAGCCTCTGATGATACCCTAACCCTTGGCAATGCCTTGAGGTGCCTTCCCTAAGCAGAGGACCCAGTGAAGCCACGTCCAGACTCTTGATCTACGGAAACTATGGGATAACAAATGTCTATTGTTCTAAGTCACTAGGTTCATGGTAATTTGTTATGTAGCAACAGAGAACTAACACAGTGAGCTTTAGTCGAAGTTTTGTAAAATGGAGTTAATGATATAAATCTCTCAAGTTTTTGAGAATCAGATGTGACAATATTTAAAGTGCCAAGCACAGTGCTTGAAAATTAGTGGGGACTTAAAAAATATAATATCCTTTCCCCTCTTTTGTACCCATTTTTTACAATATATTATACCAATTCTTGCTTAATATAATCTATGCCTAAAAAAAGTTAATGATTTGAAAGCATCAGCAAAATTTGTATCCTTTATTCTCTTTGATAAATATAAAAATTTATATTCTTCTTTAACATTGCTCAATGTTTTGAATATATTAAGATCCTTGAATAAAAGATTTGGGGACAAAGCAGTGCTTTATTTTATAACAGCACGCTTTCCCTCTTGAGAATCACTAGTTTAAAAAAAAATCAGAGCTCCAGTTTGCAGTAGCTGACAAAGCACTAATCGCTTTTAATGATTTTTAGAATATAACTTAATTAACAACAGCGCTAAAACTGCCTCTCATTGCCTTTTCCCATTCTAGCTCAGCAAACCCCTCTGATTGCTCCAGGAAACCTCAGGGCCTTTTGGAACATCTCCATTCTTTCTCATATAACTGCCCAGGGACTTCTTTTTTGAAATTTTTATGCCTGCAGTGAGGAAAAAATGAGAAAAAAGTTATTAGTGAGTTCAACCCAAAATTGAATATTTTCTAGAACAAGAAAAATTATTTCCCAGATAAATGAAAGTCTGTACAAGGTAGGGTAACATTCACCAGGAAAAGCTAATGGTTTAGGACAATTGCAACCTCAGCATTTTATTGATCAATAATTGAACTATTTATTGACCATCCACCATGTGCACAACTGAAACGTTAAGAAAGGCCTTTTGCTTTAGGGATTTGGGCCCAAGCCGTACTTCTTTTTACTTAGGACCAATGTGGAAAGACAGTACCAGGTCTTCTGTTAGCTTGCCATCCACCAATAACGAGGGTCCCCCAATCATTTATTGCCCAACCAGGCTACTTCGTAGAGTGTAGCTGTGGAGCATCACAGAGAGCTCAGTGTTATCATTAGTCTTCTTCTTTCTTCTGTCCTTCATCTAATTAATCAGCAAGCTCGTGGGTTGCTCTTACAAAATGACTCTAGAATTTGTAACGTTTTTCCATCCAAGCTCTTCAGCATTCATTCAGACTCTTCTTTTTCCATTTTGATAGCTTTCTTTAGTGTGGTAAATATATGTGAAATTTACTGTTTTAATCATTTGTACGTGTACAGTTCTAAACATTAAGTGCAGCTATGTTGTTGTACAACCATCACATCACATCCATTTGTTTGCAGAACTTTTCATCTTTCCCAAGGGAGACTCTAACCCTATCAAACATGAAAAATATGGAATGTTTAATGAATGTGTGTGTCATCCTTCTACAAGGCCCATCTCTGCATAATTCCAATTCAGTGAAAATGTTGCCAATAAAAGCATTCTTATAGTTTCTTGCTTAATTATTGACCTAGTTTTCTAATACTCCCAGTCTGCCATCATCTCCAGAGCATGTGCTCCAGGACAGAGCACCACCATTCCTGGGCTCAACACTGCTGGCAGCTCCCCTTTCTCATGAGATGGCATCCTGATTCTTCAGCAGGGCACCTATGCCTCCCACAGTCTTCCTCAGCCTTCCTCACCTTCATCATCACCGTCCTGCCTCCTTCCACCTCCTGTCTCTCCACACACTTTGGGCTTCTCAGCCATCCGGAGCTGACTACTCAAAGCAACCCTGACTCTACACTTCCTATGCAGTAGACTTTGGGTGAATGTGAGTTCCTCTGCTTTCCATGTCTCTGCACCTGTTTTGCTCTCTTTCTGGAATAAATTTTGGTACTTTTTAGTCCATTTATTCCACATACCATTTTGCTATGAAAGCTTCTTGAGCTGCCTCATTGTCCCTGGTTAACCAGCTCCCCCTTCCTTGGGGCCTCCATGCTAGTAGAACTCTCATGGCACTGGGTCTTGTCTATGACGGTCATGTCTTAAGGATCATGTGAACCCAGAATAGCCCATTGTCATTAACAGAGCAAAGAAGAAGAACCCTCATTTTCTTGGGTACAACTTCTGTGTCTTTGTTCTATTTTTACTCTCTCAATGGGGTTAGCTTTTCTTGAAGCTTCTTGGAAATTTGCAAACTGAAATCTTGCTCAGATTGAGAAAAATACCTCCCCTTTGTAACTGGCTGGTTTATTTACTGACTTTATGGAAAATGACCCAAACACAAACCTGTTTTCCTTCACTTTTTAAAATAGAGGTAGCTCAGGGTGGTGCCAGAATGTGGAGCCCAAGTCACCAGAGCAGGGACTGCAGGGCTATCCCAGAAAGATGCTAGAGGCCAGTTGCTGAGTCATGGCTCAGGATCATGAGGGAGAAGTGTCCAAGACAAGCACAGACAGTTTGCTCTTTCCACAAGGGACCGTGCAGAGTGACCACTCAGACCATAAGTGCCCCTTTCATAACCCCCTCAGGACCCAGCACAGGCCTGGGGACTTGAAGGATATCTGCTATAGTCTTTGAGCTGTAGATGTTCAGAGCCAGAGAGGGCCTAAGGGTCCATCTCTGCCAGCTGGATTTCCAGGCCCTTCAGGTGGGGCCTGAGGGTGATGCGCAGCTGTGCTCTGGAGACCTCAACAGAAGCTGTACACCCTGTGCTCAGCCAATGGCCAGGCATGGGGAGAAGTGGGGGAAATTGGACTTTTACTTGACAATGCCCCCTTTTTCTCTTCTCTTAGCAGGGGCCTTACAACTACTTCCTGGCGTAAAGTGTCTCTCCCCCTCATTAGTTCATTAATTTCATAATATTTATTTAAGTATTAGCTTTGTCCCAGGAACTGAGTGAACCATTGTGAATACTGTGGTAGTCCAAACTGATAAAGCCTCAGCCCTTAGGGAGCTCACATTTTATTTATGAGAAGAGACAGTAATAAAATTAGGATTCAAGTAACACATGATTGCAAAGGAACAAAGTGCTAGGAAGACATAATACAAGTGGTACAAGCTTGTTCTGGAAGTCAGGAAACCTTCCCAGGTCAGGGTTGGGGAGGGGGAAGTGTCAGCCAAGGTCTAGAGGGTCAAGAGGTTTTCTAAATGCAGAAGAGTGAGTATTCAGGCAGAGGGAAGAGTAACTGCAAAGGCTCTGAGGCAGGAGAAAATGGGGTCCATTTGAAGGACTCAGAGGAGGCCTGTGCGGCTGAAGCTTGGAGAACAAGGTGCCTGTGTGGCCTAAGACGAGGACATGGAGGAGTGAAGCAGGAACCAAGTCAGGTCCCGTCTTGTGGGCTGGGTTAGAGGCTTTGCACTTTATCCTGAAGCAATGAAAACTCACTGAAGGGCTCTGAGCAGGAAGGTAGGATGATTGACCCAAATTATTTTTTGTTGTTCAAAGATAAGACATTATTCAACATTTGTAATTTTTATTTATTTATGTATAAGAAAAGAAAAACTACCTATGAGTATGCTGATATGTATATAAATTGCACAGTCATGGAAGCGTGTTCAAGAAAATATTATAGTATAGTGCTCGTTCTGAGCAATAGGATGAGGGGAGGAGTGGAAGGAAGATTTTAAACATTCCTTTCATACTCTTTGGCGTGCTCAGCAATTTTCTGCACAATTGCCAGACATGGCTCTGGCTGTGGTATGGAGCAGGGACTTACAAAGGTAGAGAACAGACAGGAAGCCATTGCCCCAGACCGAGTAAAGGAGAGTGGCAGTACGGGAGTATACACTGCCATAGTTGTCCTTGAATTTTATTCCGTCTCTTCACGAACTAGAGTGGCCTGAGTGCCAGCGAGGAGAGGATGTGCTCCAACAGCAACTCCAGCTGTTTGGTTCAAGAACACAAAAAAGGGAACAAGAGACCTCTCATCCCACCACCCATGCAGGGGAGGGTCAGGAGGACGGTGGTCTGTTGGGCTCTGCTGTGTGCCTGTCCCTCTGCAGAGGCTCTAACCCTTGTCTCATTAGCTTCATTGGTTGACACGGTCCTAGGCACCAGATAGTAAGTGTTTGATACATATTAATTGTGGTTCGGGTTTCATACAAATTCTTATTTTATGATTTCATATATGAACTATGAGAGGAAGGGTTTACTGTCCCCACTTTAGGGATGACAAGGCTGAGCTCCCACAACTGGGATGTGGCAGAGACAAGATTCAAACCAAGATCCACTGGCTCCCACCGCTATGACACAATATTGCTAATGATAATAGCAGCGACTTCCTCACTGTAACAGGGAACCAAGCATTACACCAAGCTCTTCTAGGGTTTTATCTCATTTAAGCCCTCTGACAACCTTATATGGTCAATGCTAGTATTATTCTCCTTTTCTAGGTGGAAACACCATGCTTTGAGAGATTCAGGTGGAAAAACTAGTGCTTTGAAAGATTCAATGGCTTGCCTAGGCTTATGTAGTAGAGGAAGGCAGAGCTGGACTGTGCTTGGGCCTTCTCACTTCACGGGCTTAGCCCCATGTGCTGTGCCTCCCAGCGAGGAGGGTGTATGGGTTCCTTTGTGGGATGTGTTTGGGCTCTGTATGCTCTGTAGGGCTCTAGTTCCTCCTGAGGCCTTGCTTGACCTTCATACCAGCTTAGTGCCCCCTGCTGTGGGTCCCACAGGACTCTGCTTCACAACCACAAGGCTCATCACACTGCATAGTGACTTCTATATTGTTGTTCTGGAAGATTCATTTTTTTTAATAATTTTTTTTTTTTGAGAGACAGAGTCACCCTCTATCGCCTTTAGTAGAGTGCTGTGGCGTCACACAGCTGACAGCAACCTCCAACTCCTGGGTTTAGGCAATTCTCTTGCCTCAGCCTCCCAAGTAGCTGGGACTACAGGCGCCCTTCACAATGCCTGGCTATTTTTTTGTTGCAGTTTGACTAGGGCCAGTTTTGAACCTGCCACCCTCAGTATATGGGGCCAGTGCTCCAGCCACTGAGCCACAGGTGCTGCCCTAAAAAGTAAAAAAAAAAAGTTTTTACTTTTTGTTATTGTTTTAGGTTAATTTGAGGGTACAAAGAAATAGGTTACAGTGTTGTCATTTGTTAGGTAGTCCTGCCCCCAAGAGGAGAACCATACACCCTAAATTTGCGCCCATTAAGTAGAAGCACACCATCCCTCTCCTTCCCCCCTCCCTCATTCCCCTGGCCTTGAATTGATTTTTTTCCTTATGTGGGGATGTATTACATCATCTACTGGCTTCATGTTTGTATGGAGTGCATGGGATTTTTGCTCCTCCATTGTTGTGATACTTTACTAAGAAGAATATGTTTCGACTCCATCCAGGTTAATACAAAAGATACAAAGTCTCCATCTTCTTTATGCCTGAATAGTATTCCACAGTATACATATACCATAGCTTGTTAATCCATTCCTGGGTTGGTGGACATTTAAGTTGTGTCCACCTTTTGGTGATTATAAATTGAACTGTGATAAACAATCTAGTGCAAATGTCCTTATGATAGAATGGGTTTTTTTCTTCTGGGTAGATGCATAGAAGTGGAATTGTGGGATCAAATGGAAGGTTTAATTTGAGCTTGAGGATTCTCCATACTTCCTTCCAAAGAGGTTGTATGAGTTTGCAGTCCCACCAGCAGTGTAAAAGTGATCCCTTCTCTCCACATCCATTCCAAACAGGAAGATTCTTGAAGCCGTGTATGTCTTGCCATTGCTGTATCCTCCTTGCCTACCTCACAGTTGGTTAGAGAGTAGGCGCTCCGCAAAAAGCTGGACCAATCCTTGGGAGAATATAGGCACAAATCAATACTGAAAGAACAGCAGCAACAAAAATCTTAATGTCCAGGCATAGACAGCCTAGGCTTGAGGGGCTCCTAGGGCAGATACAGGCAAGGGGGCCCCCTCTTGGTAGCACTGAGTTTGCTGAGATTTCCTAGAGGCCCCAGAAGAGTCACTCTAGATCCTGCAGTAGCTCAGATGAATTCACTGACGCCTGGAACCAGCAAGTGTGGATGGTGGTATCAGTCAGGATAATTTTGATAGCTAGCTACAGAAAACTCCCAACCCAAATTGGCTTAAGTGATTAGACTATTTCTTATCTCCCATAATTGCAACTTCAAAGTAGAGCTGGACCAGTGCTAAACTTTAAACATTTGGGCTTCCTTCAATCCCTCCTTTTCTTCTCAGTGTAGGTGTTTTCCTAACTAAGGTTCAGCAGTTCCGGGCACAGCAATGTCTAGAAGAAGAGAAGCCGTCCTTCCCTGGACTTCCTTCTTGAGAACAGAGGAAAATTTTCTTAGAGCTCTTCCCAAGGCACTCGTTCGTATCTTACTGGGCGGAATAGGATCCCATGGCCGCTCCTGAACTACTCACATTCCAAAGAGAGGGGCTGCCAGGAGTGCCTGGGAGTGGAAGTAGAATAGATGTTGGAAATTTAACCATAAACAGCTACCATGATTTAGCAGTGTAATGAGAAAGTTTTTTCCCATTGTTGCTTGTTTTTTTTTCTTTAAAAGACATACCCCTTGCCACCTCTCAGGTAACAATATACAGGGTGTCACTTCATTTCCTGAGGTGGTAGGTGGACTCAGGCCCTTGTCATCCTCCATTGCCTTGATTTCATCCCTATGGACAGAGCAGCCAGGCCTGCAGGGCCCTTCAATCCACCATGGCTGTGCACCCACCCACAGAGCTGTGCACTCCACCTGCAGAGCTGTGCACTCCACCCGCAGAGCTGTGCACACACCTGCAGGGCTGTGTACCCACCCACAGGGTTGTGCATCCCACCCGCAGGGTTGCACACACCCTGCCTGGGACTTTGCTACAGTGTGATCCCCATTTCCTAAGAAAAATAAATGGATTTTCCTCACATCTCATACATCAGTGCTCCATGACTAATGTGCTTTTTTCTACTTATTCTTTTGTAATTGTCAGCCATGGATCTTTTCTGCCTTTACCTTTATGTTGCAGAGATAAAAATGATAGGAGAACGAGATAATCAATTAGGAGCAAGAAAATAAGTACAGCTAAAGTAAAGCAATTATACCAAAGCTAATAACCTCCTCAGCAACAATTAGACAG
This sequence comes from Loris lydekkerianus, assembly GCA_963574355.1. Classification (NCBI taxonomy): domain Eukaryota; kingdom Metazoa; phylum Chordata; class Mammalia; order Primates; family Lorisidae; genus Loris; species Loris lydekkerianus. Next base: position 13,599 of record CAUYPK010033864.1, read on the forward strand.
TTACAGCAACTGAATTTTGAAACAACAGGAGTTGTTTTGACCCAGAAAAACAACGTATTGCCTTTGCTGTCAGTCACTATGGTTTCAAGCTCTGGGAGCCTGATTTACTTGATGATGGAAGAGCTACATCTTTATTCATGTGCAGCCCTCATGAGAGTTTGCCACAGACAATACAGCTCCTTCCTCTCTCTTTCTTTCTTTCTCTCCCTTCCTTTCTTCCTTTCCCCTTCTTTCTCTCTTTCTTTTTTCCTCTCATGTATATTTATGGAGGTGCTCCCATATGCCAAAAATTTGTCTAGACACAATATAGCCAGGCATTTCTACATTAAGGGCATATGGATGTCTGTGTGTGTGTGTGTGTGTGTGTGTGTGTGTGTGTGTGTGAAAGAGAGAGAGAGAGAGAGAAAGAGAGAGAGAGAGAGAGAGAGAGAGAGAGAGAGAAAGACCGAGACAGAGAGAAACACATGACATATTTGTTTTGTGATTGATGCAGTTTATCAGTCAGGCCTCCAGTGTCCGCTCAATCTAACATTTGCAAAGTGTCTATAAAGTGGAAGGTTGGCACTTGTGAGTCCCTGCACTCATGAGATACAGCCACTCAAGCAGGTGATTACATTACCATGAAATCTTAATGACAACATGGAGAAGGTGAGGTTGGTGGTAGGGAGTGAAGCCCCCAGGTGCCTCTTGGCCCAGGCTTGGCAAGGACAGCTCCACTGTGGAGCTGGTTTAGAAATCAGATGTGAAGATGTGAACTAATTTTCCGGAAGCAAGGCAGGGTGAGCTTGGAAGAGTGCTCAGGCAGGAGGAATGATGCTTACAGGGGCACAGAGGTGGGAGGAGCATGAGTGTTCTGCAAACAACAAATGGTTTATTGCCTGGCTGGGGCTGTCAGTGAAAAAGAGGGTGACAGTGGCTCCCCTTGGCATCACCAGCGAGTCTTTGAAAAAGACAAGTCATCTTGTCCTAGCAGGTATTAATGCATGCAAAGCTGTGATAAGTAAAAAAATATGGTATTCTTGCAGAAAAGCCACTCATCTGGTTATTTATCCTTTTTATCCTTTTCTTTTCTTTTCTTTTCTTTTTTTTTTTTTGAGACAGAGCCTCAAGCTGTCACCCTGGGTAGAGTGTTGTGGCATCACAGCTCACAGCAACCTCCAACTCCTGGGCTTAAGCGATTCTCCTGCCTCCGCCTCCCAAGCAGCTGGGACCACGGGCGCCCACCACAACGCCTGGCTATTTTTTGGTTGCAGTCGTCATTGTTGTTTGGTGGGCCCAGGCTGGATTTGAACCTGCCAGCTTAGGTGTATGTGGCTGGCGCCTTAGCCGCTTGAGCCACAGGCATCAAGCCTTTATCCTTTTATTAATTATGTCAATGGCTAAGGAGTAAAAACAAAATAAAACCATCTTCAATATGAAGAGGCCACTGGCAAATTAGGGAAATATTTGCAACATATTAAAAAAAGACATAGGTTATTATTGTATAAACAATATCTCTAAAGATAGAGAACAAAGAAAATAACTACATCCAGACATAAAAAATGGGTAAAAAAGTATAAGTATTTAAAAATAGTAGTAAGTATATAAAATGTGTTTAACCTCATTTGTAATGAAGGAAATACAAATAAAAAGAAGGATATGGGTCTTTTCCTTTTTTTCTTTTTGCCTATCAACTTGGCAAAGACATATACACACATACAGCTTGTGTCTCCTTTGTCTGCCTGAGTTTGGCATGAAGAGTTTAACTTTACCCCAAAGAGGCCTAAGCCACAGAATTGAGTGGGGGGTAACTTTAAGGAAAAAAGGAAGGGTAGAAGAAAGGGAGGGAGGACAGAGAGAGGAAGCAAGGAAAGGAGGCCATGGTGGCAACTCAACCAGGAACTAGTTGGAAGCCAAATTCCTCACAAAATCCCAGCAGGGCGGGTGTTGGTTTGAGAAGGGAGCTGTAGCTGAAGGAGGTGGAGAGTACCATGTCCCCCAGAGCAGTTCCTCCTTCGTTAGAGGGAGGCACACTCCCTGCCCATGGAAGAGAGAAGGGAGAGGATGGGCTGTGTCTTGTCAAGCAGGAAATGTTTCAGAGCAGCGCAAGGATGAGGGATGCTGCTGAGCTTCCATGGTTCCCCCACAGGCGGAAGGAAGAAGCAAAGAGCAGGCCTCACAGAGGACAGAGCTGGGGGAGAACCGTGTGAAATCTGCTTTTGAAATCCTTTCCTTTCAGCCATGAATGCACTGTATTTTGCCTTTTCAAGGACACTGGAAAAAAACTACCCACAAGTTAGCATGTAGGTAAATTGGAGGAGAAGTCCTGTAGAAAAGCAGCCTTAATTAATGGGAGGAATGTCAGGCCCGAGGCGTCGTGAACAGTGTGTTCTGCTCCATGGAGTGGGGGCTGTGACTGGAGCTGATGGAAAGTCAATCAAGAGTGAAGCAAGATATTACGAATCAGGCAAAGGTGTAATAAGTAGGATCTACAGAAAATTCAGATTAATCAACAAGAAAACGGGCTAACAATCTCAAATATCACTGGGCAAGAGACATGAATAGATCCTTTTCTAAGGAAGACAGAAGAATGGGTAACAAACATGAAAAAATGCTCATCATCCCTAGTCATCAGAGGAACAAAAATCAAAACCACCCTGAGATATCACCTAATCCCAGTAAGATTAGCCCACATCACAAAGTCCCAAAGCAGCCGATGCTGGTGTGGATGTGGAGAGAGGGGAACACTTTTACACATTGGTAGGACTGCAAACGAATATGGCCTTCTTGGAAAAAAGTATGGAGAATCCTCAAAGAACTCAAATTAGATCTTCCACTTGACCCTGAAGTCCCACTACTAAGCATCTACCCAGTAGAAAAAAGTCATTTTATCATAAGGGCATTTGCACTAGATTATTTATCACATCTGAATTTACAATCGCCAAGACACAGAAACAACTTAAATGCCCATCAATTCAGGAATGGATTAACAAATTGTGGTACATGCACACCGTGGAATATTATTCAGCCATAAAAAGATGGTGACTTCAGATCTTTTGTAATATCCTGGGTGGGGCTGAAACACATTCTTCTTAGTAAAGTATCAGAATAATGGAAAAGCAATTATCCAATGTACTCAATACTAATATGAATCCAGTATGCCCACAGGAGACGCATGCCCACATAAGAGAAAAACTCATCCCAATTCCAGTTGTGAGGAGGGGTAGGGAGGTAGGGGGAGAGGGTTTGGGTGCTCTCACTGAACGGGCATGGGGTGGGGGTGTTGAGCATTTTGTGTGTGGGACATAACCCACACCTTTTGTGTGTGGGACATAACCACAAGAGGGACTCTACCTAACAAAATCAAATATTTTGACCTGCTTGTTTGTCTCTTCACATTAACCTGAAATGAATTAACTTTTCTCACACACACACACACACACACACAGAGACACACACACAAAGCAAGAAGAGGTGATGCCACTGAGACGGATGCCTCCGTTGCCTGTAATGGCCCGAGCTGCTTCCTTCCACATTTGTCTCCCCTCTCTCCACTCCATCATGTCCCTCCCCCTACATTATTGCAACTAACCTTTGATTGTAACCTTCTCCTTCAGACTTTCTCCCAAGCTTTGCTTGGTGGAGAGGAGGGCAGTTAGTTGAAATAAAATGTATGTGTTAATTCATCCATCCCCAGAGATGACCAGATGCTGGTCTGGATATTGGGGTCACTCTGCTCCTGCCTGGCTCAGCCTCTGAGGGGGAGGAAGCCATTTAGCTTCTTTTAGTTCTAAGTCTACTCTTGTGAAAAATTCAGAGGCTGGACCACGTGATCACATGATGAATAACATTTCTCTCACCTTTGGTATCTTATGAGACTAGAGATGAGAAATGAGCAGGAAAAGGTACTCCAATGTCAGACAACACTCAAAAAAACAATCGACCAGCTTAAATAATTAAGGAAATGCTGATTAAAATAAAGAGTTACTTTTTTAACCTCTCAAGGTAGCAAAGATTTAATAAAGAAATGCTACTTCCTTCTACTGGATCAGGGGAAGAAAAAACAAGAGCCCTTGTCTGGCGTTGGCTGGAACGCACCTTTTCTAGAGCTGAGTTTGTGAATACACATGAAAGTCTTATAATAAGCCTCATCTTTGTTCTAGCAATTCCATCAGAATGAGTTATGAGGAAATAATCAAGATTCATGCACAATTTTAAGAACAAAGATTTTTATCACAGCACTATTTATATAATCAAAAACTAAAGGCTGAACTTCCTTTGCCTGTGACATATGAGAGACCAGGCAGGATCAGTGTGGCCCAGGAGAACCCACCAGGTCTTTCCTTGAATCTCTCACCCCATCCACACATGCAGAGCCCCTGCTCCAGAGGGTGACCCTGCCCATGGCCAATGAGACATGCTTTGCCCAGGAGACTGTGCTCACCTCTGATGAAAGGTCCTCTGTGGCTCACCACCAGCTGCAGGACCCAAGGACATCCTATGGCTTGGCTTCCAAGGCCCTTTACAAATGAGCCTCCCCAAGCACTGGAAGGAGCTCATTGCCAACTGGCACTGCTGACCTGTCCACGCACTATCCTCACATTCAGTCTGACCTCTGATCATCAGGGAGGCTGCTCCCCCTCTTCCTTATCCTACCTGAATCCTTCTTTCCTTCAGTGGTAGCTCCCAGGAAGTGTTCTTGCCACATCCTGACCCCACTGTGCACTCAATCCTAGCATGTTAGTGAGCACTGAGTTTTCTGTTTAGTTTGTTTCAAGTACATCTATCTCTTCATTTATAAGATCTCTGAAATTTGCATTTTTCCTAGTGTTTGAAAGGCTGCATGGTAGAGGAGAAAGAATAGAGTATGAAATCAGACAAATCCGAATTTCAACCCGAGTGATGTTGGGCAAATATTAACCTCTTTGTGTTTGAGCTTCACTAAAAATGGGGACAACGGTAGTCATTTCACAGGGTTATACTGAGGCTAATGGGATAACTGTTGGCTACTTAGCACAATGCTGGCCCTCTAGCACCTACTCAGGAAGTGTTAGCTCCTTTCTCCTATTCTGTTTTGAAGGAGCTAGGCTTAGTCCATTATCACTTTAGCTAAAATCTTGTGCTCTGGCCAGTTCCCCCAAGGGCATGAGGAACACCCAGGACCTAGAGGGGAGGAGAGCAGCCGCTAGCCAAGCAGGGTAGTCTCGTGCAGGTCTGGCCCATGGCCTCTTACCTGATGATTGTCAGAGGGATGAAGTACACCAGGAAGGCCACGATGGTCATGTAAGGGGTCCAGTAGGAGTCATCAGGCCAGAGGGCCCAGCACTGCACTTCACCATTGGAGAGTGTCCTTTTCCCAAATATGATCAGAGTGGGAATCGAGAACAGGAAGGAGAGGATCCAGGCAATTATGATGAGCACTTTAGCTTGCTTTTCTGCTCAGAGAATAGAGAGGGATGCATGGTTACGTGGAAATATCTTTGGGGAGCACAGTGGAGTCTAGTGTAGAGACGATCACAGTGGTAGAGCCATGCTGGACCTCTCGGAGGTTTCTAGAGCCTCCCATTCCTTGCGTGTAAACAGGGCTGATGGTGCCTGCTATGGGGCTGCTGTAACCTGTAGGGCTGATCTAGAGATGATAAAGGGAAGCTTGAACAGAAGCCACCACACTGCCTGGCATAATGTTGGGGTTGCCCCAATTTCTACTCCCCTTCCTGTTCCCTGATTTGCCCACATGCCTTGAGATGTTGATGCATCCATGCCTACAGTAGCCGGGAGTTCAGGGTGTACCACATGCATTTGATAAGCAGCTGCACAAATTCTGAGTTGTGTCCACCAACAAGCAGGCCATTTTTCTGGTTACAAAGCAGTAATGTGGTTGTTGGTCCATGTGACATCCTTCCATTTTACCCAGCACTACAAAGCAGTGGGACAATCTTGGAGAGCTATTTGCCAAATGGGATGGAGACTTCTATTCTTTGTGGGAACATGGATGGAATTGTGGGGCAGAGCAGGAACTCTGGAGAGTAGGGCTTATTCAACCCCAGTCCTGAAGCCTGGTAGCTATAACCCTACACACTGGATGTGGCCTCTTTCAGTTGTAATATTCTGACCTTGGCCAAATCACTTAGTCTCAAACTCAGTTTTTCCCTTTTAAAATGGATCAAAAGTACCTACTCTGACCACCTCAGAGGCCATGGGGCTAGACCTGAGAGAGGCAACTGGAAAGCAGGTATGTGTCTTTGGGTGGGGGTGGACTATTAAGTCAAGTATCCTAGCATAGTGGATAGGCTGTGGTCAGGGAGCTAAAAGAACTAAGAAAAATTCTAGAAGAAACTAAGGTTACTATTAAAATTTTAAATACTAAGTATTTGAGAGAATAATATCTAGGGTTCTCTTCTTGCTGAGTTATACACAGTGGAAGGAAATATGGGACACACTTAGAAAGTTGTTACTGGCCCACTGAGCAAGCAGGAATCCTGGGATAGAATTATAATAACAAGTTGACAGATCCTGTCCTGAACCCTTGCACACAGCTAGTCATCCCGTGAGGGTGGTGGGTCCCTTGCTTGGTTTGAAAACTCAGGCCAGCTCCCTTAATAACAGCGATAACTCATAGAGGATTAAAATTCCTATGGTCATTTTAGGTGATAAACATTGTATCATTTTAGTAATTCACATAAAAATTGGTAAAATTCAAGATAACAATAAAGAGTCAAAATTCCCAATATGATTTCAAATTAAATCTTTCTCCCCCAAATGGGGCTGCTTTGGATAAGAATCTAGAGTCTAGGAAGGGACACCAGCCCTCCTGATCTCTATTCCCATTTGGTGCTCCTAACCCTCCCCCAGGCTGCTAACCACTTCGGGCCCTCTCTGGAGCTGGGTGCAGGGAACAAGGAGGGGAAAGGGGACAGTAGAGTTCCTCCTTGACTGATACTGTCATAAGATGGTGTGGCGCTCTCTATGCTCGGCTGCTGTCTAAAGCTGATGCCTGATCTGAGGAACTTTCCTGGGTTCTCTGGAATCTGTCCTGTGGGGTCTCAGGATTGCCACTTGCTTGACTAGGGTGGTATCCTTCCATTATTTCCCGGTCACCTCCAGGCTTCTCTGACAGAAATGTCTAGAACAGAACCTTTTTTTTTTTTTCAAACATAGCTCCTTACAAACTTCTCAATACAGGTTCTACATCGGCCTCCTGGGCTGAGACCAGGGGCTATTAGCCGCCCTCTGTTTAGCTTTCTCAGGTGTGAGTTATTCCTTGGTCTGCAGTGCCCCCCAATACAGAGAATATGTCAAGCTCTGTGAGTCACCTTTGTGAGCCCCTCTCATTAGACTTGGGGAGAGCAAGAGTCTGAGTGGTCACGTGGTTGGATGGTTTGTCTATGCAGACATCAAAGTCACCCAGGATGAGGACAGTTTGGAGGGCAAGAGAGAGACTGAGAATAGTGTCAGCATCTTCACTGGGGAGAGTTGTGGCCATATGGATACAGGGCAGCCTTGTGAAGGTGGTCTAGATTGACAGCATGAGCACCAATGGAACAGACTGGGCACACACACATGATGACGAAGTGACATGGTCCAGAAGTGGTCCAGAAAGGTAGGAAAATGTCTCCACTATCACTAGGTCATGAGATACCCAAGGTAGAAGGCTTAGGAGCTCCCTTGTGAGAGATCTTAGGGATATCAGGGACCTCAAGAAGCAGAAGGTGGAGGGAACCCTCCATGAAAGTTGGTGACCTGGGGGGATTGGTGCCTGAAGGAATAGAAAAATATCTGGGGTGGAGGGGAACAGTGAGAGTTTGGGCCAGGAAAGAAGCGGGTATTACGATAGCAGGAAATGCAGCTGGAGGGGTTTTCTTCTTGATGCCAAGATTGTGAAGCCTGATATGTTTCCATGGACCTTTGTGACATTAATGATCACCTCTGTGTTGTCTTTCACTGGTTATAATTCAAATGTTAGCTGCTTCTTTATGACCTGGGACCTAGACTTTTAGGGGCAACTTGTGAATGCTGGGCCCCATACAGGTTCTATGTAATGGACTAGCAGTGCATTCACTTTTAAGAAGGATGGACGTGGAAAAAAGCCAGATTAAAAGAATATAAAATGATGCTTTAGAAACATGAAAATGTTTCCTTAAATTCCTAGCAGGGTACAAGCTTGGGGTTATTTTTCTCATATTGGTGCCGGGCTATGGAGGGAACACCCCATTGTCTTGGGCTTTAGGTGGCCACCACAGCAGAAAGACTGCTGGCCATGCAGAGTGACCAATTGCTCAGGGCTGAAGGGGATCTGGACTGAACAGATGCAATTCAGGTTTGAGGGTTAGGTGGGCTGTCTCTTGTGTTTCTCACCCACAGAAAGTCAGACTCCCTCTTCTGTTTGTTCGTGTGCAATTCTGTACTTTTCTACCTTAGTCTTGCTCCTTTCCATGCAATGCATGAATTAAAAAAAAAAATACGAGTTACACATCATGGTTACAGAAATACTAGCAAATAAAAATAAGCAAAAGGAAGAAAAAAATCCACAATAGCATCACTCAAAAGCAGCCAGTTTAAATTTTGATAGTACCTTTATAGATAATATCGGGTGGCCATAAAGTCTGTGTACACTTTAAAATTTAAAATTGCACACGAACTTTATAAAAACTGCACATGGACTTTATGGCCACCCTGTATATAGATTTCACTCTCAAAAATGAGATCACAGGTTAAGAAATCTGCATCTGTGCAAGTGGCATTGGTATTTTTTTCAGGTGGTAAGAGCGAGCCATTCCTCAAATACAACTTTACCTTAAACACAGTAAGGAAACATGCAGAAAGCTCCGGGAGTTCAGGTGGAAACTGGGTGACAGTAGCACCACCCAGACCTGCTCTGAACAGTCCGACAAAATGAGCCCCCTAGAGGCCAGGATGTGAAGTGCAATTTGAAAAGCACTGATAAATATTTTCTCCTATGGTTACTCCAATTGTATCAATAGCACATCATTATATATTTCAATTGTCTTTAATAATTTTTATTATAAATAATATCTATGTGTTTATGTGCCAAGATCTGGTTATTTCCTTAGGATGAACTCTTGGAAACAGGTTTATACGTTTTTGGCTAGTATAAAGTGTTTAAAATTTACAGCTCTCACCTTAAGTGTACAGCGGGGCTTATTTTTTTTTAACACCCTCTCAACACCAAGAGGATTCTGCCTTTTAGTCCTGTTGTTTGGTTAGTAAAACTTCGCATTCAAACGTTTAATCTTGTAAGTCTTTAATTAGTAGTCAAAATGAGCTTCTCTGTGCATCTTCTAGTCATTTGTGTTTCTTTGATTCCTAACATTGTTCATGCCAATTGCCCATTTCTCAGTTGGCATGTTCTTATTCCTATTCCAGAGTTCTTTATAAGAAGGACATTGCTCTTTGCCTGTTATACACAAATATTTTTCCATTTTTAATTTTGCTTTTGAGTTTATTTTATGAGTATTCATTATTTGTATAAGTAAATTAATTTTTTTTGTGACATAGTCTCACTCTATCACCTGGTTAGAGTGCTATGGCATCATAGCTCACAGTAACCTCAATCTCCTGGGCTCAAGCAATCCTCTTATATCAGCCTCTCAAGGAGTTGGCACTACAGGTGCCAGCCAATTTTTCTATTTTTAGTAGAGACAGAATCTTGCTTTTTCTCAGGCTGGTCTCAAACTCCTAAGCTCAACCTGCCTTGGCCTCTCAGAGTACTGGGATTACATGAGCCATCGTGTCTGGCCAATAACTTAACATTATTTATGTAGTAAAAAATATATTTTCTTGATTGTTTCTGCCTTTGGTGGGATTCCTAGAAAGGTCATGACCTCACCAATACTATGAAAGTGTCACCTAAATGTTCTTTTACTAGTAATCCATTTATGTCTAAAATGTTCTCTTTTTCAATCCAACTGAAATTTACTTTGTAATTAACTATGATATCTAGTGATCTAATGTTTTTTAAATGACTAATCAGCTATTTCAATACCATACACTGACTAATTCATTTTTTTCCCAACTAGTTTGAAATTTTCAATGGCCTATATATCTTATTCTGGTTTCATTATCATATTGTTCTAACTATCAAAGTCTTACATCTTCATATCCGATACTGTATCTTTCTCCTCTTATTGATATTTTCCTAATTATTCTCAGTCTCATTTTTCCTAAAAAGGCTTAAAATTGTTAACGTCTCTGGAACTGTTGTGTAAGGAAACTACCACTTTAGCAAAAAGTAGTAAATTAGCAAATATCAGTAAAAAATAAACTGTAGTCACCCCTATTCCTCCCCTCCCCTTGGTTACTTGCCATTGCCTGGTGCCTGTTTAGCTAATTGGCTCCCTCCAGGCTTCCTCCTGCTCTAAGACTCTCCACAGACAGCCCTGCTGCCAGGCAGAAAATCTCCTTCTCATGCCTTCTCTTGCTAAGTGGCATAAACTCCTAACCCTGCCGTTCACAGCTGCCCTCAATTCCAGTGAGCCGAGCACCAAAATGACTCCAGGGTAGGCCATGACCTGTCCTTACCTGCTGCCCTCACCCAATAAATTGAGGATATTTTTAATTTCTGCAAGGCCACGTAGCTTTCCCAAGGGCAGAATTATAAATGACACTTGGCTTCTGTGTTTAATCTGCTCTCTTACATTCTGGGAATTCTTGGAGTTTCTGGTATTTGGATGGCTTCTGCCCTTGGCTCCTGATCTAGCTACAGGTTTTGCTTATTTTTATGTTTCTTCAATGACATTACTTGGTACTGGGCAGAGAAGGGAGATGGTTAATGTCTGTTTCTAAAGTTTTATGTCTCTCATTTTCTGAACACTCCACATTGAGCCTCTATTAATTTTGTAGTGATGCATAATTTGTTTTACATCTTCAAAAGAGCACTATAATATTCACTGCTGCCTTTCCTGTAATTTAGGTTACTGTTCATAATATTACAGAGTGTCTTTCAAAATTGGTCATATTTCCCATGAACTGCCAGTTGATATTTTGCCTAATGAATGTGGTGAAACATGTAACTGACATGTTAGGGTCCCGAGCCCCCACCTCTGGTAAGTTTCCTGGGACCCCCGTCATGCAATTTCTTGTTTTCTCTTCACTTCAATTTTTTCACCTTAAAATACTCTGGTGCATGTGTTTTTTTTTTCCCCCATTATATACAATCCTTTCTGGAGTCTACCTGGCACCAACAAATAGATGGATGAATAAGTGTGTCACACCTTTGCCTACTTATGCCATGAAATGTTTCTCCTATTTCCTCTGCCTCATCCCATTCCCTGCCTCCTCCTTGACCATAATAGCTTGACAGTGCCCAGAAAACTTGGTGCAAATTTCACATCTTCACAAAACAAACAAATCAAATAGCTGAGAAAAACCTTAAGAAACAGGTATAAATTCTATTTTTAAAATAATTCCTAAACCATGTTCTTGAAGTATGGTTGGCCTATAAAAAATAAATCAGTTCTAGAGATGTGATTAACAATACTGTATTGTATCTTAAGCCCTTGCGAAGATGGTAGCTCCTATGCTAACTGCTCTTATCACAAAACGAAAAAACCAAGACAAAACAAAACAAAACAAAACAAAACAAAACAAAACAAAACAAAGAGGACAGGAGGAAGCTTTTGGAGGTGATGGGTAACTTTACAGCATTGATTGTGATGATGGTTTCATGGGTGTATACATATGTCCAAAAACACCACGTTGTACATGTTAAATTTATACAGAGAACATGTATCTTGTTGATGCACATTACTGCTCGTGGGTCTACCACCTTCACTTTGAGAGGCAGGACATACAGTAGCAGGTGGAGGCGCCCAAGTTAGACCCAGACTGTCTGGGTTCAAACCCTGCCCCTGTACTTGCTAGCTGTGTGACCTTGGGTGAATTACTTTAACTCTGAATAGCAATTGCTTTGACTGTAAAGTGCAGATAATAATAGCATCTACCTCATGGAGCTATAATAAAGATTAAAATAATTCATATATACAAAGAACTTAGAATCATGAATGGCACCTAGTATGCAATCAATAAACCTGACACTTCTACAGACACTTCTATCATAGATAGTTAGCCATTCCTCCATGGAGAGATGTCCAGGTTATCATTAAATTCCTGATAATCTAAGAGGAGCTACAATATACAACACATGTACACATGCACATATATGAATGTTTCTCCAGAGTAGGTACCAAGAAGTCATGTCAAAGGAGTGCACATGTTATATTTTAATGAGATGTTAACTTGCCATTCAAAACATCGCTTCCAATTTATACCCCTGTCAATAGGAAATATTACCGTAGCTCTCTACCTTCTAGCAGCTCTTTGCAGCCTTAATGACATTTATTTTACATTTCTTCTTGGTCTATGAAATTTGCTATTTTAGGTGCACATTCTGTGGAATGATATTTTGGATGCATTATCAATTTTCACAGTTTGGATTTTGTCATATTTGTAATGATATTGATAGCACCTCATCTTTGAAGTCAAGATTTCCTGTTGGGTTCTTTCTCAGGTTTCACAGTTGCTTGAGGAATGGTAGTGGGGTCCCCAGACCCTGGCTTCTTGTGGTATAGGGAGGCCAGTGTGCTCTGCCTGTGAGTGGAGCAATGGGCAGTTTCTTTCCTGAGTAGAAACCAATCATCCTTCTAGGGCATTATTGATTTCCAGGGCTCCACTCTATTTCTCCCACTAAGACCCCTTCTTGGAAGCAGAGACCTCCTGTCAGGAATGGGGGAGTGCAGTAGTGGGAAGAAGACATGCTGTCATTTACCCCCTGCTGTCTCTGCTTCAGAACTCTCTGTCAGTCTCCCAGGGTCCTCTCCTGCTCTGGGCACTTACACAGCCGACTCAGGAAATGCTCTCGAGACTGCTGAACACTGCAGCATCGCTGGGGGTTGGGAGGGGGGGGGGGGGTCAGAGGCTGTGTGGGTTCAGCAAAGTAGATGCAGCAATGCACTTTCTTTAAGGACCCTGCGCCATGTGGGAACAATCAACATTTTCCCAGGCACCAAGTCTGGCTTCCTTTCTCTCTTTTCGTCTCTCTTTCTCTCTTTTTGACAGAGCCTCATTCTGTCACCCAGGCTAGCATGCAGTGGCATGATCGTAGCTCACTTCAGCTTCAAACTCTCAGGCTGAAGCGATCCCCCTGCCTCAGCCTCCCTCTTGGCTGAGATTACAGACTATGCCCACCAATTTTTTTTTTTTTTTTTAATGTTTTGTAGAGATAGGAGTTTCTCTGTTTTGTCCAGGCTGATCTTGAAATTCTGATTTTAAACACTCCTCCTGCCTCAGCCTCCCAGAGGGCTGGAGTTATAAGCATGAAACAGCACACCCTGCCCCAAGTTCTCTTTCTACATGATTTTGGAAAATCATACCCCTGAAGAAGGGAAGGATGTAAAGGAAGAGAACAAAGAGGGGAGGAGGGGGAGAAAGAGAACTATTATGAAGAGTAAAATGTCAATGAAATAATTAATGAAAACAATCCCACCCTTGCTCGTGGGGGACTCCTTACAAAAGACCTGTGACGCCAGCTCACCTCCTTGTGGGAACTTCATGGGGTAGACGATGGCATGGTATCTGTCTATGCTGAGGGACACCAGGACGTAGGTAGAGGCATAGAGCAGCACAACCTAAAGACAGACGAGAAGAGGTGACTTCATGGAGATGGGAGAGCGCACAGATCAGAAAGAGTAACATTTGGTGCTATTTAGAAACCTTGGAATTGAACCAAGGTAGGGATAAGATTTGGGTTAGGGAGAAAAATATCTCCGTCTCCAGGCAGGAAGCAGATTTTGATCCTTGGTGTGGGGATTTGCATTGCTAGCCACAAGGGATGGAATTCGTCCAGCCCTTTTCTTGGTGACTTGTTCGTGTGGCTCTTGGAAACTTCATATTTCAGGATCAGCCCTTCTTGACATTTGCATGGTACATTTGTTTGCAATTGACTTTTAAAGATAAACTAATTTTCCCTGTCACAATTGACATTCCAGAATAATTAGAAACAAAAGTTCATTTGCCTTTTTTCAGTGTGAGTTGTTGCGAGATGATGGAAGGTTCTGGTTTCAGGGAGCCCATGTGCTGTTTTGGATCATTTATCATCATCAGGGCTGACACCATCAGAGAGCTCCACGTCCACATCCACTTCACCAGCTTCAGGCCCTCCATCTGCTCTTCCTCCTTTCCATACACTCTTCTAATAAATTTACTCACACCCATTGCTATCTTCTGTATGGTACTATTATATTTGCATACTTAGCAGAAAAAGGAAATTGGGATGTAAGGAGCTAGCTAGTGTCTCTTCTAAGAGGAGCATATTTATAATATAATTAAATGAAATATTTCTGAAAGGATGCTTCTGGCAAAAAAAATTTCAGATAACTCAGAGCCTCATTTCTAGTAAGAGTCCAACTATAGCTTTTCTCTGTAACCCTTAGGATTAAGTCCAGAGGGTGCCCAAGAGTAATTTGAAGGGCTGAAGTCTAAGGGTGAATGTTTGATTTTCTCCTTCAAAATCACCTTCATTCTGAATTTGTACCTTTTTGTTCCTTCCCTGGCTCAGGCAAATAACACCCAAGTATCGGCTGGTCTAATGATCAATATTGTTTTTCTTTGTTATTTTTTATTTCTATGGCACTACTCCAAATGCATCTCAGCACTAACACTGGGGAAGGTGCTGTAATAAGTGGGTGCTGGGGAATGATCAGAGATTGAAGGCTCTCCATATATCCTCAGGGATATATGAAGAAATCCTGCTCTTGTAAAAAAAGGTGATAAATGGAGAAAGAGAAAATGGATGGCTAAGCTTAAGAAACAAATCAGACAATTATCTCCCTAGAGAAAACTGGGCATTCTACGTGTCATCCTTAAATTCAAAATTATTAAGGCTGGCTACATAGAGTAGAGGAAGTGGCATTGAGAAGAATAGGAAAGAGGGACCCCAATGGCAGAGCCTTTTGGCGTGGAAGGTCATCAGAATCTGGGACATCCGCAGCTGTTGTGAGTCCTTAAGGCGTTGACACAGTTCAGAATCTGGAGTAGGAGGAAGACTCACAAAATAGGGTGTCTAGAGGAACAGGCAACATTGATAAAAGAAGTTTCAAAAGAAATTGACTTCAAGACAATCAGAAAGAGTATTTGATTTCAGAGATTGAACATCTTCGAACATCCAGGCAGGGTAAAAAAAGTAAAGGTTAACTAAAAGAAATGCATCTCAAATTATCATGCCTCTTCTCCACAAAGATAGATGCCAGAAAACAGTATAAAAACATGTTCAGAGTTTTGAAAGAAAAATTGTGATCCAAGAACTTTGTAAATATCATTTCTGTGCCAAGGCATAGAACAATTTTCTTAGAAATATAAGAAGAATAAAATAGGCTCAGTACCTGTAACTCAGTGGTTAGGGCACTGGCCACATACATCAGAGCTGGCGGGTTTGAACCCAGCCCGGGCCTGCAAACAACAATGACAACTGCAACCAAAAAACAGCCGGGCATTGTGGCAGATGCCGTAGTCCCAGCTACTAGGGACGCTGAGGCAAGAGAACCGCTTAAGCCCAAGAGTTTGAGGTTGCTGTGAGCTGTGACACCACAGCACTCTACTAAGGGTGACATGGTGAGACTCTGTCTCAAAAAAAAAAAAAAAAAAAAAAAAAAGAAAAAAATAAAGAAAAAAAAGAAAAAAATATGACATTGCATACTCATCCTAAAAATCCTCCTTGAGGAAATCCTCAGATGACTGAGAACTTTCAGTAAAGAAATCTAGGGAGTTGAGTAAGGAGAGAGAGTATATATAAAAGGAAACAAATTAAATTTCCACATAGACGTTTTAGTTAACCCTTTTTTTGCTCTGATAGAGATATGTTGAATCCAAAATTAAAGGAAAGCTATGATATAATAAAGTAAAAATTAAGAAAATTCATGTATCAGTTTCCTAGTGATACTGTAAGAAAAATTACCATCAACTTGGTGACTTAAAATAACATAAATTTATTCTCCCGTAGCTCTGGAGACTGAAGTACAGAATCAGTTCTCCTGGGCCCAAAATCAAGGTGTTGGCAGGGCCAACATTTCTCTAGATACTCCACAGGAGAATCCGTCCCTTGCGTCTTCCAGCTTCAAGGGGCTGACAGCATTCCTTGACTTGGAATTGGACACCAGTAGTTCTAATGCCTTCACCCCTTCTCTGTGAGTCAAGACTCCTTCTGCCTCCTTACCATTGCATTTAGAACTCACAAGAATAACCCAGGATAATCTCCCCATTTCAAGATCCTTAACTTAATCACACCCACAAAGTTAATCTTTGCCATTTTAAGGTAACATACAAAACTTCTAGGGATCAGTATGTGGCTAATTCGAGCACCCTTTTTTTTCAGCCTACCCTTAATAATCAAATAAAAAGAAAAAAAGAAAGCAAGACAAACTTAACATAGTAAGATTAAAATCAGGTGACTGAGCCAACACCAAACTCTGTTTGTCACAATAAATATGAATGGTTTAAGCGTCTTCACTAAAACAAAGACTATTTTCTAAAAACACCTTCCCTAAAATCTAACTCTATACTGTTTAGAACAGAAACTTCTCAAAAGAAATAAGAGGATGATCAAAAGTATATCAAGCAATTATTAATAAAATCTAGAAGTAGGCATTCATTATAATACTGCTATTAAAGAAATTAAATTTAAGGCAAATAACATTACATGTGATAAAGGATTATTTATACTGATAAAACATACGATACAGACTGGCAATAGAAAGTGCATAAACTTACATACAACAATATATATAATAATAATGTTCAAAATCTTACAGAGCAAAAAGCACAAAATATATAGATAGAAAAATTTGACCTTTGTAATGTAAGAATGATAGACATTGCTGTTAAATATCTACACAATGTTTGAATAATTGGTAATATAC
This sequence comes from Loris lydekkerianus, assembly GCA_963574355.1. NCBI lineage: Eukaryota > Metazoa > Chordata > Mammalia > Primates > Lorisidae > Loris > Loris lydekkerianus. The sequence continues at coordinate 30,506 of CAUYPK010033864.1, forward strand.
TAAATTACTAAGAAAAAAATCCTCGCAAGTCCTCAATAGTTCCAAAAAGTAGGATTTAAGCAATCTGCATATTTAAAACAATGAGCAATGAAGCTGAAATTAGTAACATTTAAAAAAATACCACTTGGAGATTTAAAAACCCTCATAATTAACTTGAGTCAAGAAGGAAATCAAAGTACAATTATAGTCAATTCATAAATGTCAACAATGAAAACTCCACACATCAACAACATATGGGGCACCACTCAGAGAACAGATGGCAGCTCGAGGACATATGTCTGAATTCTCACTACCCCACCCCTTAATTCTGACAGAAATGACCTAGGAAATAAAAAACTAAAGAAAATCTTGCACAGAGAAGTGAGATTCAAATGTTGGAAACAGAGAAATTTTACTTAGAAAAATGCCAGATTGTGTTCATATAAAGGAAGATCCTTGGACTGGCTTGAAAAAAAATAGACTTTATTCTTCAGAACAATTTCATGTTTACAAAAAAATTTGCAGCTATTACAGAGAGTTTCCATATGGGCCCTCTCCCACTTGCTTTCCCCCATTGTTACCATCTAACGTAGTGTGGTACATTTGTTAGAGTTGATAGACAACATTGTTATTAACTAAAATCCATTGTTTATACTGAGGCTTGCTCTTTGGGCTGTACAGTTCTATGGGTTTTGACAACTGCATAATGTCATGAATCCCTTAGTACAGAATCAGACAGAAGAACTTACACTGTCTTAAAAATCCCTTATGCTTTGTCCATTCATCTTGTTTCTCCTCCAAATCCTGGGCAACTTGCTGATTTTTTACTGTTCTATAGTTTTGCATTTTTGAGAAAGTAATATAGTAGTTGGAATCATCCGGTAAGTAGCCTTTTCAGTCCATCTTCTTTCACTTAGAAATAGGCATTTACAATTCCTTCATGTCTTTTGGTGGCTTGTCTGCTCGTTTTATCACTGAATCATATTCCACAGCATGGATGCACCACCATTTATGTATTTGTTCAGCTTTTGAGGAAGATCTTGGTTGCTTCCAGGTTTTAGTGATTATGAATAAGGCTACTATCAACATTCTTGTGTGGCTGTGTCAACTCAGTTGAGTAAATAGTTAGGACTACAATGGTTGATTATAGAAACTACCAGATTATCTTCCAAAGTGACTACCTTTGAATTCCCACTAGTGATGAATGAGAGTTCCTGTTAATACACATCCTCACTGGCCATTAGTATTGTTAGGTTTTTTAAATATTAGTCATTATCTAGTGCGTGTAGAGGTAGCTTATTGTTGTAATTTGTAATTCTCTAATGGCATATGATGTTGAGCTTCTTTCCACATGCTGTTTCCCATCTTCTTGGTGAAGTGTCTGTTCAGATCTTTTGCCCATTTTTTGAGTAGGTTGTTTGTTTTCTTGTTGTTGAGTTTTAATAGTTCTTTGCATATTTTGGATACAAGTCCTTCATGGAATATGTATTTTGTAAGTATTTTCTCCCACTCTATGGGTTTTTTCATGCTTTTAGACAGTATTTTTCACAAGAAGTTTTAAATTTTCATAAAGTCAAAGATTTCACTTTCCCCCCACGATTGTGCTCTGGGTGTTGTGTTTAAAAACTTACTGACAAAAACCCATTATCTTCTACTAGTTTTGTAGTATTGAGCATTACATTTATATCTATCACCCATACTGAGTTTGTTTTGTGAAAGGTGTGAGGTCTGTGTCAACATATATTTTTAAAAATTTTGCATGTGGCTTTTCAATCACTCCAGAATTATTTCTTGAAAGGGATATCTTTCTATGCCTTTTTTCCTTTGTCCAAGATTTGTTAATTATCTTTGTGCTTGTTTATTTCTGGGCCTTCTATTTTTATTGTTTTTGTTTGTTTGTTATGTTTTGTTTTTTGAGATGGGGTTTTGTGTGCTGCCCTGGCTAGAGTATAGTAGCATCATCATAGCTCACTGCAACCTTAAACTCCTGGGCTCAAACAATCCTTTTGCCTTACCCTATTAAATGGCTGGGACTACAGGTGCATGCCACCGTATCTGGCTAATCTTTTCTAGTTTTTGTAGAGATGGGGTCTGATTATGTCACTCAGACTGGTCTCTTGTCTTGGCGTCTCGAATCGCTAGGATTACACGCATGAGCCATCACTCGGCATGGCCTCTCTCTTCTGTTTCATGGATAGATTTGTCAATCACTGTGCTAATACCATGTGGGTTGATTTTGTAGTGTGACAGTAAGTCTTAAAATCAGTAGTGTCAGTACTCCAAATTTATTGTTCTTCAAAATTGTATAGGCTATTCTGTGTCTTTCCATATCAACCTAAGAAATTATCTAAGCCCATAAAATAACTTGCTGAGATTTTGTTTGGGATTGTGTTGAATTTGTAGATAATGTTGGATAGCATAAACATCTTAATGACATTGAGTCTTCCTATTCATGAACCTGAAACGATTCTTTGTTCTTCCATCAGAGTTTTATAGTTTTCTTCAATAGATCTTATATACATTTTATTAGATTTAACCTACATTTTCATTTTCTTGGTGTTCACATAAATGACATTGTGTTTTTAATTTCAAGTTCAAACTGTTCATTGCTGGAAAAATTGACTTATATTCTGCAATGTTGCTATTTTGCCTACTAGCTGCAGAGTTGATTTTCTATTTTTTGGGGGTTCGTTTTGTGTGTCTCTTTCTTCAGATTTGACATAGACAATCATGTCCATGCAAAGGCATTTTAATTTCATCTTTTCAAATCTATAAACCTCTTATTTCCTTTCCTTGTCTTATTAAATTAGCTAGGACATACAGTGAAATATTGAATAGGACTGGTGTGAGAGACAGCATCTTTGTCTTATCTCCAGTCTTAGGAGAAAAGTGCTTAATTTTTCAACATTAAATATCAGTTAGCTGTGGGTTTTTTAGTGTTATTAAGTCAAGGAAGTTCCTCTCTATTTCTAATTTATCATAAATGAATGTTGAATTTTGTTAAATATTTTTTATATATCTATTGATATAATCGGATCTTTTTTAACTTAGTTTATATGATATATCACATTAATTGATTTTAAAATATTTAACCAGGCATTCATGCCTGGAATAGATCCCACTTAGGCATAGTATATAATTCTTTTTGGATATTTATACAAAAATTTAATTTGCTAGTATTTGTTGAGGATTTTTGCATTAAGGTCATGAGGAATATTGCTCTGAAGTTTCTTTTAATATTTTTGGGTTTGGTACCAGGGCAAAGCTGTCCTTTTTGAATGAGTTAGGAAGTATTTCCTTTTCTTCTATTTTCTAGAAATAAATACAGGGAAATGTTAAGATTTATTTCTTAAATGTTTGTTAGAATTCATTAGTCATCCAACTAGGCTTTATGCTTTCTTTCTTGGAAGATTAATTATTATTAATTCAGTTCATTTAATAGGTAAAGGCCTATTTAGTTTATCTATGTGATTTTTTTTAATTATGTGAGTTTTTGCAGTCTGTTTCACTCAAGAAATTGGTATATTTTACCTAAATCATCAAACATGTGAGCATAGAATTGTTTATAATATGTTTATTATTATTTTAATGTTTGTAGGATCAGTAGTAATGACTTATTTTTAATTTCTGATATTAGTAATTTGTGTGGTCCCTGTTCTTTTCTGGATTAGCTTGGCTAGAAATTTATCAACCATCTTTTCAAAGAAATAAATTTTGGTTTTATTGTTTTTCATTATTGAATTCTTATTTTAAATTAATTAATTTCTTTTTCTACTTTTAACTAATGATGTACAACATTCTGTTTTAATACATGTAGAGTGGATAAATAAAGCTAATTAACATATGCATTAACTTACATACTTTTTGGTAAGAACATTTGAATCTACTTCTATTTAATTATTTTGTTCTAATTTTATTATTTCTTTTATTCTGCATGTTTTAGGTTTACATTGCTTTTCTTTTCCCAGTTTCCTAAGGTATAAGATTATATTGTTGATTTTATGTGTTTCTCCTTTTTAATACATGCATTCAAAGCTATTAATTTCCCTCAAAGAACTGCTTTCACTGCTTCTCATAAATTATGATGCTATATTTTCATTTATTGCAAAATTTTAGAAGCTATCTCTTGAGCTATCTTTGTTGATGAATGTGTTACTTGGAAGTATGTTGCTTGATCTCTAATAGCTTGGAATTTTCCAGCTATTCTTCTGTTATTGATTTTTAGTTTCAGCCTATGCAGTCTGAGAGTATAATTTGTGTGATTTCTTTACATTGTTAAAATGTGTTTTATGACTCAATTTGTTTTTTCTTTTGGTGAATGCCTCACATAAATTTGATAAGTGTATGTATGTAAGTATGGGTGGCTGAAGTAATTTTATAAATGCCAGTTAGATCAACTTGATTAATAGCTCAGTTTGCTTCAACCAATCGCTGTATCTCTCTTTTTATCCCTTTTAACATTGCTGACATTCATTTCATTTATCTGTAAGTATAATTATCAATACATTATTACTGTTATTAAACTAAGCAACTGTCTATAGATCAATTAAGAATAAGAAAATAAAACATTTTATGTTTATTTATTCTTTCTGTAATGCTCTTCTTTTCTTTGTCATTGAAAGATGATTTTACATCTTTATCATTTTCCTCTTCTGTTGAAGACATTTTTAAAAACATTTCTTGCAAGGCAAGTTTCATTATGACAAATTCCCTTAGTTTGTGTTTGAGAAAGTCTTTATTTCTTCTTCACTTTTGAAGAATAATTTCTCTTGCTACAGAATTCTAGGCTGGTGTGGTTTTTGATCATTTCATACTTTAGATATTTTACTCCACTCTCTTCATGCTTGATTTCTGACAAGAAGTCAAAAGAAATTCTTATTACTGTGTTTTGTAAGAAAATTTCCCTCCAATTTCTATCAAGATTTTATCTTTGTCTTTTGTTTTTTGCAGTTTGAATATAATATGCCTAGGGATGTGCTTATTTTTTTGACATTTATCTTAGTATGATGTTCACTGAGCTTCCTCAGTGGATGCACTGGTGTCTGTCATTAACTTTAGAAAATTTTCACACATTTTTATTTCAAATACTTCTTCTGCCCCGTTCCTTCATCTTCTGGTATTTCCGTTGCAGGTGTGTTACACGTTATGTAATTGTCTTATAGTTTTGGGGAATTATATTCCATTTTTTAGAAACACAATTTATATTTAGAGCAGTCTTATATTAATAATAAAATTAAGCAGAAGATACAGAGATTTCCTACCAGTCCCCATGTCTCCACCCGACACAGAGCCTCCCTCACCGTAAAGCTCCCACACTAAAGGGGTATATTTGTTATAATCAATGAACATATGCTGACATATCATTATCACCAAAAGTCCATAGTTTATATTAGGATTCACTGTTGGTGTTATATATTATATTTTGACAAATGTGTAATGACATGTATTTGTTGTTATAGCATCAAAGCAGCAGTCCCACTGCACCCTAAATCCTCTGTCATCTGCCTACTCATTTCTCCTCCCATCTACCATATGATCCAGCCATCCCACTACTGAGACTACTAGATTTACACCCCAAAGAAATGAAACCAGCATGTCAAAGAGATACCTGCACATAAGAAGCCACTGATTCCTTTACTGTCGCCATAGTTTTGCCTTTTCCTGAGTGTCACTTAGTTGGAATCTTCAATATGTAGCTTTTCAGATTAGCACTTTTACTTAGTAATTTGAATTTTAAGTTCCTCCGTGTTTTTATGTGAGACATGTAGGCTTTAAACGAGCTTGTTGACTCAATTTTTTTTACACTGAATAATATTCCATTTATGGATGTACCACAGTTTATTTCTCCATTCACCTACTGAAGGACATCTTTGTTGTGTCCAAGCTTTGGCAAATATGTGTAGGAATAAAGCTGTTATAAACATTAGTATGGAGGTTTTTTTGTGGACATACATTTTTAACTCATTTGAGTTTATACCAAGAAACAAAATTGCTGGATTATATGGCAAGAGTAAAGTTTTAGAACAAACCACTAAGTTGTCTTCCAAAATGACTGTACCACTTTGCATTTGCATTGGCAATGAATGAAAGTTCCTGTTGCTCTATCATCTCAACAGCAATTGGTGTGTTGTTAGTGTTTTAGATTTTGGCCATACTTATAGGGGTGTAGTTTCAGTTCTCTAATAACATATGATGTTGAACATCTTTTCATACGCTTATTTATTTACCTTCTCTGTTTCTTCTTTGGTGAGGTGTCTGTTCTTTTGATCATTTTTAATCAGGCTTTTCATTTTCTTTTCTTTCTTTTTTTAATCATACAATTTTAACTTGTTAATTTTACCTTAATGAAGGTGCAAAAAAAATAAGTATTTCTAAATATGTAGATCTGTCATTGAACAGAAATACAGGCATCATATTTTTTGGGTAACACTAATAAACATCCCAATTATTTGTAGTATAATGGCCTACAGACATGTGAAAAAATGCTTGTCATGTTTAATCATCAGAGAAATGCAAATCAAAACCACTTCAAGATATCTGACTCCAGTAAAAGTAGCCCACATCACAAAATTTCAAAACTACAGATGTTGGCATGGATATGGAGAGAAGGGAACACTTCTGCACTGCTAGTGGGAATGCAAGCTAATACATTCCTTTTGCAAAGATGTCTGGTGAACACCGAGGGAACTAAAAGTAGACCTGCCCTTCAATCCTGGATCAGAATGTTTATTTGTTTTCTTATCCTTAAGAGTTCTTTGTATATTTTGAATTGGTAAAGTTCTTTATCAGTTCTTTTGCAAATATTTTCTCCAAGTCTGTGGTTTGTCTCTTCATTCTCTTGAAAGTGTCTTTTTCGAAGTATAGAAATTTGAATTTTAATGAAGTCCAGCTTATTAATTCTTTCCTTTGTGAATCATGACTTTGAGTTTGTCTCCAGAAATGATCACCATACTGAAGGTCACCTAGGCTTTCCACCTATGTTATTGTCTAGGAGTTTTATAGGTTTGCATTTTATATTTATGTCTATAATACATATTTAATTTGTTTTGTGACAGATATAAGAATTTTTTTCTAGAGTAATTATTATACATGTGGATTTCTTCTTGTTTCAGTGTCATTTGCTAAAAAAAAGACCTTTTCTCCACTGTATAAATTTTGCTTCTTTGTAAAAGACCATTTGGGTATATTGTGGATCTATTTCTGGCTTGTTATTCTGTTCTGTTGATCTATTCATCTATTATTTCACCAGGACTAGGCTGCCTTAATTCTTGTAGCTTTATAGTAAATCTTGAAGTTGGGTAGTATCAGTTCTCCAAATTTATTCTCCTTCATTGTTATATTGGCCTTCTGGGTCGTTTTCCTATTCACATGAACTTTAGCATCAGTTTAGTGATACCCGCAAAATAACTTGTTGAGATTTTGGTTGGGATAGTATTTAATCTATAGATCAAGTTGGGAAGACCTGACATCTTGACTGTATTAAGTTGTCTTATGCATAAAAGGAATAACTCTCCATTTATTTTGTTCTTTGATTACTTTCATTCCAGTTTTATACATCAAGGTCTTGGGTTCCACTGGGATTCTAAAATCTCCTACCTGAATCCCAAAGCTCTCACAAAAGGACTTTTGTCTGTGGATGACTGAGAAAATTTTGTTTTGCTGGGAGAGTAAGACTAAGTGGTCTCCTCTTCCTCCTTTATTAGCTTTCAAAATTTGTGGGATATTTCATTCTTTTTAAAAAATTAAATTCACTTATTTATGGATGTATATATTTATTTCAATAACACTTTATTTAGGTTCTTTATGTTAAAAAACTGCATATTTAATGTTTGCAGTTTGATAAATTTGGAAATATGCCTGCATTTGTGATATCATCACCACAATTAGGGTCATAAACATATTCATCATCTCTGAAAGTCTTGGGTTTTTTTGTATTTATTCTTTATTTTATGGTAAGACATTTAACATGAGATCAATTTTGTAATAGATTTTTTTTTTTAGTGCATCAGATTGTATTATTAACTGTTGCCATCATGTTATATAGCAGATCTCTAAAAATTACAGATTTCTTCCATAACTCGGATCTTATTCCCATTGAGTCACAACTCCCTATTTGCTCCTCCCTCTATCTTCCGGTGACAATATTTATGCTTCTATAAATTTGACTATTTTAGATACATTATATAGATAGAATCATGAAATATTTTTCCTTTCATGATGTGACTGGCTTATTTCACTTAGCATAACATCATCCAGATTCATCTATGTTGTTGGAAATTGCATGCTTTCCTTCTCATTTAAAGCTTAATAATATTGCACTGAATATATATACCAATTTTCTATATCATTGTATCTGTTGATGGACATTTGGGTTAGTTCCATATCTTCACTACTGTGAATGTTGATGTGATGTTAAACATTTTTTCATATACCTGGTGGATATTTGTATGTCTTCTTTGGAGAGTGTGTATTCATGTCTTTCCCATTTAAAAAAATATTTTTTTGGTTATTAAGTGGTAGATGTTTCTAATATATTTTGGATTTAATTCTTTATTACTTGTATGGTTTGCAAATATTTACTTCCATTTCATAGGTGGCCTTTTCACTTAGTTTATTGTTTTATTTGCTGCATAAAAGCCTTTTTAGTTTGATATTGTCTCACTTTTCTATTTTTGATGTTGTTGCTTGATCATTTGGTATAATATCCAAGAAATCATTGCCAAGAGCAATGTCAGGGAATAGTTCCTCTAGGTTATCTAACATTTTTATAATTTCAAGTTTTACATTTGAGTCTTTAATTAATTTTGACTTGATTTTTGTGTATGGTATAAGTAACTCTTTTGCATACTCAATTTTCCCAGCATCATTTGTTAAAGAGACCATCCCTTCCCCACTGTAGGCTTTTGGCAATACTGAAAAAACAAACAAAAAACTCCAAACTGTACATGCATGAATTTATTTCTGCATTCTTTGTTCTGTTTCATTGATATATATGTTTGTCATTATGTAAGTGCCATAATGTTTTAGTAACTGTAGCTTCATAATATATTTTTGAAATCAGAAAGTGTGATTTCTCCAGCTTTGATTTTTCTCAATGTCACAATGGTAATTCTTTGGCTTTTATGATACCATGTGAATTTCTCCAAAACATGTTAGAAGGATTTTTACGGGGAATTCTTTGAATCTGTAGATTCTTTTGATTTATAGTCATTTAACAGTATTACATTTTCCTCTCCATGAAAACAGAATGTCTTTCTAATTTTGTATGTTGCAACTTAAGTGAATTCATTTGTTAGTTCTAACAGTTTTTTAGTAGTCTTTAGTATTTTGCTATTTGTAAATATTGGGTCATCTTCAAACAGAAAATTTAACTTATTTTTTAAATTTGAATGACATTTTTTTTTTTTTTTTGCCTTTCTTGCTAGAACTCCCAGTAGTAAGAGGAAGTATCTTCCTCCCAGAGGAAGAGTGAGTATCCTTATCTTGTTCCTGATTTTAAGGGAAAGTTTTCAGGTTTTCATTGTTGAGTATGAGGTTTGCAGTGGATTTTTCATATATGACCTTCATATTATTGTGTTCTTTTCTTCCTATACCTATTTTTTTTTTTTAATTAAATCATAGCTGTGTACATTAATGCAATCCCTATACCTATTTTTAAGCATATTTATCATGAGTCAATGTTGAAATTTGTCATGAGCTGGTCATAGGGTTTTTATTTTTCATTTCATTAATGTGGTGTATCATATTTGTTGATTTGTATAAATTAAACTATACTTACATCCTAGAGATAATTCCCATGTGATCATGTTATATGATCCTTTAAATGTGCTCTTGAAATAGCATTTTGTTAAGACATTTTTATACCTATATTCATTGGGGATACTGGGCTGTAATTTTCTTTTCTTAAGGTATCTGTGTCTGATTTTGGTATCACAGTGACGATGGCCATACAAAATAAACTTGAAAGTACACTCTCACCTTTCCATTTCAGGAGGAGTTTGAGAAGGACTTGTGTTAGTTCTTTAAATGGTTGGTTGAATTTAGCAGTGAAGCCTCATCTGGTCCTGGTCTTTTTTCTGATGGAAAAGTTTTGCTGTTATTGTTGTTGTCGTCGTTTGTTTTACTAATTTAATCCCCTTAGTATTGGTCTGTTGAAATTTTCTATTTCTTCAAGATTCAGTCTTTATAGATTGTGTATGTCTAAGATTGTGTATTATCTGTTTTCTCTAGGTTATCCAATCTTTTTGGCATGTAATCATTCATACTAGCCACTTGTGAGCCTTTCTATGTGGTATTAGCTATAATGTCTTCTCTTTTATTTCTACTTTCACTTTTTGACTCTTCTCTCTTTTATCCCTAGTCTATCTAAAGATTTTTCATTTTTATCTTTTAAAAAAAACTACAAGTCTTCATTTTAATGATCATTTCTATTGTTTTTCTAGTCATTATTTCTTTAATTACATCTCTAATCTTTATTTTTTCTTCCTTCTACTAACTTTTGGGGTTAGTTTTTTTCTTTCTCTAGTTACTAGAATTGTAACTTTAGGTTATTTATTTTCAATCTTTCTCTTTTTTGATGTACAATAAATGTTTATAATATAAACTCTCTTAGAACGGCTTTTGCTGCATCCCATACATTTCGTTGTGATGTGTTTCCCTTTTCATTGGTCTCAAATTATTTTAAAATTTTGCTTTCAGTTTTTTCTTTGATTCATTAGTAGCTCAGGAGCATGCTATTTAATTTCTACCTATTTGTGAAATTTTTAAATTCCTCTGATTACTTATTATTATGAATAATTTTATAGTTTCATATCATTATTTTTGAAAAAGATAATTGATATATTTGATCTTAAACTTTTTATGATTTGTTTTGTGGTTTAACATATGATCTGTCCTGAAGAATGCTCTTTGTGTACTCAAAAAGAATGTGTATTCTGTTGGCTTTAGATGGAGTTTTCTGTATGTGTCTATTAGATTCCTTTGTTCTAAATTATAGCTTAAATCTGATGTTTCCTTATTGATTTTCTGTCTAGATGATCTGTTTATTGTTGGAAGTGTGCTTTTTGACATCTGATCATTTTATTGCAGGCTATTTCTCTCTTCAGATATATTAATATTTGTTTTATATGTTTAGGTGAACATATATATGTGTATCTATAAAACTCAATATATATATTTAAAATGATAATTTCTTCCTGATGAAATAATTCCTTTGCCCTTATTCACTGACATTTTTTGCCCTATTTTACATTTTTAATTTGAAGTCCATTCTATATCATGTAACTATATCTATCCCAATCTTTTTTGGTTTACATTTACATAAATATTTTGTCCATCTTTTCACTTTCAATTACGTATATCCTAAGTCTACATTTTGATCATTACATTTTGTCTACTGTGTAGATGCATTTTTCTTTTCTTCCACTCTTACTATCTTTTCTGGGAAGTAGATGGTTTTCTCTAATGGCATGCATTAATTTCTTCTTATCTTTTGTGTCTCTACCATGAAGCTTACAAAGAAACAAGTTATCATTATAGCAAACTATTTTAAGCTGATAATAACTTAACTTTGGTCACATACAAAAACTTGACACTTTGATTCCACCCCTCCCAATTTATGTTTTTTGCATCATAATTTAAATGTTTTTATATAGTATATTTCTTAACAAATTACAAGAATATCTTATTTTATTCTGCTTTGTTTATTGTTCTTCACAGATAGCATTTTTAAAAAATAAATTGAAGGTTTGTGGCACTCTTGTAATGAACCAGTCTATGTGCCATTTTTCCAACAGCATGTACTCACTTCATGTCTCTGTGTAACATTTTATTTCCAATTTTTTCATTACTATTATCTCTGTAATGGTGATCTGTGATTGGTGATTTTTGATGTTATGATTTTAATTGCTTCGGGGTAGCACAAACTATACTCATATGATGGCAAACTTAATTGACAAATGTGTGTGTTCTGACTGTTTCACCAACCACTTATTCCCCATCTTTCTCCCTCTCCTTGGATGTTCCTATTCATTGAAACACAATAATATTGAAATTAGGCCAACTAATAACCTACAATACTCTTGAGATGTTAAAGTGAAAGGAAAATATCTATGCAAATGTAGAGATTTGTCTCTCGCTTTAAACCAAAACCTGGAACTGATTAAACTTAGTGAAGAAGGCACATTAGAAGCTAAGATAGAATGTAATCTGGGTTTCTCATGCCAAAAACAGTGAATGCAAGGAAAAAGTTCTTGAAGAAAATGCAAAGAGGCTACTCCAATGAACACACGAATGACAAGGAAACAAAAAAGCCTTATTGATGATATGAATAAATTTTGTGGCCTATATAGAATATAAAATCAGCCATAACATTCCCTTAAGCCAAAGCCTAGTTCAGGACAAAAGCTATAACTCTCTTTAATTCTATGAAGGCTAAGAGAGGTGAGGGAGCTGTAGAAGAAACGTTTGAAGCTAACAGAGATTGATTCATGAGGTTTAAGGAATGAAGATATTGCCATAACATAAAAGTGCTGATGCAGAAGCTGAAGTAAATAAGCTGGAAGATCTAGTTAAGATCACTGATGAAGGGGGCTGTAGAAAACAACAGATTTCAAATGGAGACAAACAGCTTTGTATTGGAAGGATAGGGCTTTTATAGCTAAAAAGTAGAAATCAATGCCTGGCTTCAAAGCTTCAAAAAACAAACTTTCTCTTCAGGGCTAATACAGCTGGTGACTTTAAATTGAAGCCAATGCTCCTTTGCCATTTCCTAAAATCTTAACAATTATGCTAAATTTACTCTGTGCTCTGTGACAGCTCATCTGTTTAAAGCATGGTTTCCTGAATTTTTAAAAAACCTCTGTTGAGACCTGCTCAGAAAAAAATTCCCTTCAAAATGCATGCATTACTACTCTTTGACAATGCATCTGATTACTCCAGAGCTTTGATAGAGATTAACAAGGAGATTAACGTTGTTTTCACGCCTGCTAACACAGCATCCATTCTATACCCCACGGATCTACAGCAGATTCAGTACAAATAGCAAGAGAACCGGAATGAGAAGAGTAGCCTTAAGTTGTGACTGAATTGCTGAAATTTCATGATAAAACTTAAATGGACGGAGCGTTGCTTTTTATGGATGGGCAAAGAAAGAGGTTTCTTGAGATGTTATCTATTTCTGGTGAAGATGGTATAAACATTTTAAAAATGACAACAAAGGATTATGAATATTATATAAACCCAGTTAATAAAATAATGGCAAGGTTTGAGAGAATTAAGTTGAATTTTGAAAGAGATTCTGTTGTGGGTCAAATGCTATCAAATAGCAATGCATGCTATAGACAATTTTTTCAAGTGAAAAATTGTCAATTGACAAAACAAATTTCACACTTGTTTTACTTTAGGAAATTTCCACATAATCCCAACCTTCAGCACTCACCACCCTGATCAGTCAGCAGCCATCAACATTAAGGCAAAACTTTTCACCAGCAAAAATGTTACTATTTGTTATAGGCTAAGAAGATTGCTAGAGACTTTTAGCAATTAGGTATTTTAAAATTAATACACACACACACACACACACACACACACACACATATATATATATTTTAGACTTAATGTTGTTGCACATAATAGACTAGTGTGACATAACTATTACATGTACTGGAAAAATTAAAATATTGCATGACTAGATGTATCGTGACATTCACTTTATTGTGATTTGGTTTGTATAACCAAATCCATAATTTCTTTGAGATATGTCTGTATTATAGCTATTAATAGTTTGACAGTTTTGCCTTTTAGCCTTCATCCTAACCACACAAGCAATTTATACATCACCACTATAGTATTAGAGTATTTTGAATTTGGTTGTGTACTTACTTTTACCAGTGAGTGTTATACTTTTTTATATGTCTTCATATTCTGATTAGCATTCTTTTTTTGTTGTTATTTGTTTTTTATTCTGCTTGAAGAACTCTTTAACATTTTGAAAAAACAAGTCTAGTTGCGATGAACTCCCTCAGCTTTTGTTTGTCTGAGAAATTCTTTGTCCTTCCTTCATCCCTGCAGAGCAGATTTGTTGGCTAAATACTTTTTGTTTGCAGGTCTTTCCTTCAGCACTTCAAGCATATTCTCCTCCTCTGGTTTGCACATTTTAGGCTAAGAATTTTTTTGCTAGCCTTATTATTTGTTGTGTTGTTTGTGTTGAATCTGATTGGATATCTTTGAGCTTCCTATACCTGGATAATTATACCTTTTCCCAGATTTGTGAAGTTTTCTGCTGTTATTCCTTTAATAATCCTTCTTCTTTTTGTCTTTCTATAACTTGAACATTTGTGCTGATAGTGTCCTACAAATCCTACAAACTTTCCTCATTTACTTATTACTTTTTCTTTGTTTTCCTTTGAATGTATGTTTTCAAATAAACCATTGTATGTAGCATTCACAGATTTTTTTCTACTTTATCAATTCAGCTTTTGAGACTATTGCATTTTTTATTTTATTCATTATATTTTTTCAGCTTTTAAATTTCTAATTGGGTTTTTAAATAATTGAAATTTCTTTGACAAATTTCTTGTTTTGGTTGTTTATTATTTTTTCTAGTTTTATCGAATTGTTTCTTTGCATTTTGTTTAAGTTTACTATAGCTTCCTTAAAACCATTATTTTGCCACTTTTATCAGGCAATTCATATATCTCTATTACTTTGGGTCAGTTACTGGGAGTTTATTCTGTTACTTTGATGATGTTATGTCTTTTTGGTTTTATAAATGCTTCTTTTTGCCACATGTTGATATGTAGGTATTTGGTGAAGTAGTCATTTCTTCTAGATTTTAATGTCTAGTTCCCTATGAAAAGACATTGCCCTACAGGGGAATGAAAGTGTGCTCGCTGAGTGGGGTACATTGGTTCTGGTATCAGTGATGGTATATCTGTGTGGTCTTCGTGTAGCTCTTTTAGCTCAGATTAGTGTTGACAAAGATCTTAGTAATCCTCAGTGGCCAAAGCAGTGGATGTTGGTGTACCAAGAATTGTTGGGGTCTTCAGTAGTGATGAGTGCTAAGGTCCTCATGATTTTGTTTATCGCTCACCAGAGACATTGGGGTTAAGTAGATTTCTTTTATCTCTGGATCTAGCTTGTGGCCCTACTCATGGTGGCTGTTCCGTTGGCATCTGATGAGTAGCACTCATGGAATGGCTTGGAACTGAGGGCTAATGCATGGGCAAACATGGAGTAACTATGGCTCTGAGATTAGAGTAGTGACGGTTCTGGTGCATGAGGTGTGTGTGCCCCCTCTGCTGCATCAATATTGATATGTTAAGCATCGGTACATGTGAACAGCAAGGAGGTTGAGAATGCTGCCTTGTATGGAGTTGGGGTGGCTTCAGGGCTTAGGCAGGGCCAGCTCTCTATAGTGGCTAAGCAGCTGTCTGGGGTGCAGGTGGCCCTGCTGTCATGTTGGTAACAACACATTTGTGAATTATCAGGGGAGACAAGAATGAGAGTGCAGATATGCCTAGAATTATAGTAGTTCTAGGGCCTGGGTGGGACCTAGCTGTATAAGATAGCTTAGCCGGTGTCTGGAGTAAGGACACATAAAGGAAGACTTTGGCTTTTGCGTCAGGAGTGTGAAGTAGTTTACCGTAGTGGTGGCTTTAGTATAGTTATGGAGTCTGGTTCTGAAGTGTGGGCACTCACAGGGTAGCTTTGGCTCCAGAGGAGGGCTTGCCTACTGCTAGAAGAGCACCCTTCCACATTCCAGAAGCAGATCAATTGCAGCTGCTTCCTGGAAGTTAGAAGAGGTGTGCAACTATTTCTCCCTTTCTGGGGTTCTCTGGCAGGAATGGCTGTTAACTGCTAAGTGAGAAAAGAAGCTGGTGTCCTCTGCAGAGCAGGTAGCTAGAGAACATGTTGGTTCTTTCCACATGTCTGATACCAATAGCTTCTACTTTTATTCTTTGTTCCTAGCTACCTAGCTATCTCCTGGCCTCTCAAGTATACCAGTCTCACCAGCAATCCTTTCTATGTTAATATTCTTCTTTTTATGTTTTTTTTTTTTTTTTTTTTTTTTTTTGTTTTGGATCCACTGTGTTCCTGCAGATTTTTTAATGAGCACTTCAGCCCACATCTATACTAAAATTTTGATTGGAGGAAATGAGGGCTGATGTCTTATAAAACAAAATAAAAAGCTCAAGACAACATCCCTAACTCCTTATGCAAAAGAGAAGGTAAAGGCCTCAGATACCAATGAAGAATTGACTCCATAGATCATTCATCAAGGAAATTCCTTGCTGGCCTCTCATAAGCAGGGCATGCAAATTGTAATTTTAGGTCTGCAGGTTATGTCTTGCTCCTAGAACTCAAGTCTGTTCCATCTTCCACAAGATAAACTTCACAGATGCAGGACAGAGACAAGGCAGGATCACAGATTCTTCCATCTGCCAAGGGACATCTACCTAATTGATGCTTCCTTCACTTCCTTTTTCGCCCCTAACTCATCTTATCTTGCATAAAATGTAGATTTTCTTGGGTTTCATGAGAAAGAAACTTTTCTGTCTCACTAGCCCCCCAACCGTTTTTTCTTTCTTTATGCCTTAAATGCTGATACTCCCAAATTTCCCTTCAAAAAAATAGCCACAGCTTTGTATTTGTGTTTTTACCAGGTGCATCCTCAATTTTGTGTTAATTAACTTCCATAGATTGAGATTTTTTTGCCTCAGTTACTTATTTTGTGTTAATAATTTCCTACTCTGCCATTTTGGTAATATCATCAAAAGGATTTTTTTTTTTTTTTTTTTTTAATTTATGGAACTAATAAGCCCCTCAGTTGTTGAAGAGTGGCTCTGTGTGAATGCCTGGGCGTGTCTGACACTCAGCCAGGCAGCTGACAGTTCTGCCTTGCCTTCACTTCCCGTTTGCACAAAACCTTGAGGTCAGTCATCAGGGCTTTCTCTGTTTATTCCTGAATATGAGCACTGTTCTGGGAATTTATTTAGCTTTTCTATGTTCTCAGCAATATGTCAAAATTTTTTGAAGCCCCTGTGAATATCTCTTTACTCAGCTTATGTTTTTAAGCTTTGGTTAGTCTATTGTTTTCCCCAACTAGTATCTAATACCTCAGGCATCTGTGAACTTAATCAATTGCCTATAATTGCTTTTGACAAATGCCCAGAGAAAAAAGGTTTTTCACAGTGGGTGAGTTCTGAATTAAGTAAAATACAGACAGCCTTGCAAGTGGGGTCTTTCAGAGAACTGTCAGACATGTCAAATAATGTCAATGTCTTAGGAATAAGGCTTTGAAAGAGCTCTAGCCTATTTTGTGTTCTCCCATGGCTGCAAGATGGTTTGCTTTAACCATGAATGAGAGCCGTTAATTTTGAAGACTACCACAGAGTTGGATACCTGGGGATGAAAATAATGCAAGCTAAAATACCACACAGCTCATTTTCCTTATTGAGATTTAGCCATTTTCTTGAATAAATGTTCCCTGAGTTGTTGTAAGATGGTTACTTTCCAGAGTTCTGAAAAATTTGATTGTGACAATTTTTGTCAATTTTTTCACTCCTTTTATAGGGGAGATAATTAATTAAAGTTTTTCTGTCATTTTTGCTTTATCATGAAGATACATTTTATCTATAGCATTATCTTAATATTCATTGTAAACATAGTTAGAAGAAATGGCACTGACATAAACCTTTCTAAGTCAAGGTTAACAAAAGAAAACATAGGTTATAACATGATTTCAAAAAATGTTAAGGGCTGCATAGCTACCAACCTCCAACACGTCCCCAGAAATCCTTGCCTCCTGGTGTTTTTTGGTTCCCTCCTTCATAAGAGGGAATTGACCTTGTGTAACCAAAATGATAATGTGGAGGTAATAATGTATGACTTCTGAGACTAGTTCATAAATACATTGCTGCTTCTCCCTTGGTCACTTGAACAGATTCTTCTTAGAAAAGCAAGGTAGTGAGTTGTGAAGACACTAAGGAGTACCTATGGAGAAACATATGTCGAGACAAAGTGAGAATTCAGCTAAACCCAGCCCTAACTTAGCTCTGTGAGTGATCCACCTGGGAAGTGAATTGTCTCACCCCTGCCAAGCTTTCTGATGGCTGTAGTACCATGAAAGATCTGAGTGAACCTTAGGATAAACCTTTATTCGGATCTGCACAGCCAACTTGTTCCTGAATTCCTGATTAATAGAAGTAAGAAAATAAATGTTTAAGTGTTTTAAGCTGCTAAATTTTGTCATAATTTGTGTCTTAGAAATTGATTACTAATACAGTAGATAATTTAAAACATTTATCCATTTATCTACAAGGAAACAAAAATTCTCAAGAAGAAATTATAATATGGTATAAAAATTTGTTCCTGAGAAAATTTTTCATACCTATCGATCTTTCAGATTATATTCAGAGCACAAGAGATTATAATTGCAACTATTCCTTATTAATTTTCTGAAGATGAAATAATTCCATCACCAAGATTTGAAAATGATAAAATAAATGAAAAATCATAATCTTACTTATGAATATAGAGATAAAGATCCTAGAAAATCATACTAACCAATGGAATCTGGCGGGGTAAGGCTTTCTAAACATGCATTATACATTTGTAAAGCTACAATAACTTAGGCCTGAAGTACTGGTATCAGAATAAAATATATGAATGAAAAATAATTTTAAGAACTCAGAAACAGGGTACAACTCTAATACCACTTATGAAATGGTCTGTTCTTTCCATATTTAGTTGAAATGTCTTAACCTGTATTATACATATATTATGCATTAATAATGCAAGTATAAAACTGGGCATTGTGGTGGGCACCTGTAGTCCCAGCTACTTGGGAGGCTGAGGCAAGAGAATCGCCTAAGCCCAGGAGTTGGAGGTTGCTGTGAGCTGTGATGCTACAGCACTCTACCGAGGGCAATAAAGTGAGACTCTATCTCTAAAAAAAATAATAATAATAAATAATAAATAATAATAACGCAAGTAGATGGTATATATGTAATATTTTAAATAAAATTTACATATTATATACATGTGACTTAGAATGAAGGCTATGGACAGGCAGAGTGTGCATATTTTAACCTAAAAATAGATTTTTGCAAAACTCAGAAAATAATAAGAACCCTAGTATAAAAATATTTTAAAGGATAATAGGTGATTTAGAGAGGTAATTAAATATATGGTACTTCAGTTTAAGTGGTAAGCAAATATGTAATACTAATTTTCTACCAAATTCTCCCAAGTTTCTCAAAAAAGAACAGTAGCCAGTTAGGGGTGAATATAATTGGCAAACTTTATGGACATTATTTGTCCACAGTACGTCAAAAACCTTAGTATTGACCCCAAAATTTTACTTAATGTTTGAAATATGAATACTTTTTTATTATTGCTTATTTTTTTATATAGAAATTATATTTAGCAAAAATGGTACATTAAAAAACAAACGTTCAAATTTTGCTTATTCTCTCACCTAAGAGGAAGTACGTAGTTTGTTGCATAGGCATGCTGGGTTTTACATTATTTTCCTTATCATGAATCCAAGAGGTAACTTTTATGTTAGTATGTCTCATCATATTTGGAAAGTGCTACATACCTGCAGATAGCGGACCACTCGGCAAACCAGGTCAGGTGCCATGAAGTCTCCAGTGAATCGCCAAATAATATCTGTCAAGATGTTGACCAGTCCCGTGAAAGAGTCTAACAAAAACACATAAGGGCTTAAACTCAGTGTTTTTTAAATTGCAGCTATGCTACAATAGAAATGAATTCCTGAGGAAATTTCTCTTCTCTATCAGATGTCCACTGAGGAAAAGGCAGCTTAGGAGAGCCTCAACTTTTCTTGTTGGGGCTAGTTACCACTTAGATGTAACCACTTAGGAAGGATTTCAGTAATGACTGAAGAGGAATCACACTAGTACTAGAGTTGACCTTTTAAATCACAGAAGGAGAGTTTTAAAAGGATCTAAACCTGTACTAATGCAAGCACTGTGAGAGAGTTAAAAGAAGGCCAAATTGAGAAAGGCAAATTTCAATTTTGCCTTTGGAAAACCCCGCAAAATCCCCCTTTTTGCACTCATTATTTGCCAGCTGGACCTCTATCTGTCTACTCACGCGCGTCAGAGTCCCCCTCTCCCCAGGTTTCTCTACTTTCTTCTCCTTCCTTCTTTCAGCATCTACCCTTGCAAAAGTCAAATGCATGATCTATCAATGTAATTAGCATAGTTGGATAAACTACAGAGGAACTGAGGCCAAGTTCAGAACTTTGTTCTCCATGGGTAGATCATCTATACTCAATGCCATAGTTACAGGCAGTACAAGTTGTACAGATGTCTATAGCAGAAATGGCAAAACAGTCTATATGTCTAAAACCTCCATCTCATCCTTCCATGACAAATATCACTAATAATTGATTGTATTCTCCAGAATTTTTCTTAAAACAGTGCTGCAGGGATTCTCCACTGATTGATGGATAGGGCTGGAACATAATACTGAACAAGCAAGAATTTATTGACTTGGGGTTGCTTTTGGGGGACAAGAGATTTAATACCATGATAGGGATGCCAGAGGCAAAACAAACTCACTGCTAGGGTATCTCTTAGAAGCCCAGAGAAAGTGATAATCCTTCCTAAGCAAAATGGAAATGCTTGGATTGCTCTGGTAGGTAGTAGAGAAAAGAATAAAAAGGCTGAAGGAAGTAGCTGCTGCAGTGGGTATATTATGTGGAGCAGGAGAAGCATGTTGAGAATTATTTTCTGTGGGATGGCTCAGAAGACACATTATTCAACAAAACCACCAGGAATGCACTTATGAGAGGGACACCAGTGTCCCCAAGAAGCTCAGTGGCGCCTCTCATCTGCAGGCCAGGAAGCATGGTAGGAGAAGTAGTGATAAGCCAGATCTTGCACCACTATGGCAAGTATGTATTGCAATGATGCCATAAGTCTTTACTCAAAGGGACCTATGGCTGTTTATTTGGGTTAACTATACACTGGAGAAAGGGAAATCACATAGAGCTATTAGGCACAGGCTCTGAATTGACATGAAACTCAGATAACTGAAGTGTCATTATGACCCCACTATTGTTAAGAGTGAAATCTCATGAGGCCAGGTATTAATAATTGAGTGGAATCCTGGCCATAGTAGAATGGTTCACTAGATTTATTTCCACTGCTGGTCATTCCTTGGTCTCCAAAGAGTTTAATTGAGATTGATACATATGGCAGTTTGAGTAACTCCATATGATTTTCCCATCATAGTAGGGAAGGCCAAGTGGAAGTCCTCAATTCACTGGTTTGTCCCTACAGAAACTGGATGGATGATGGAGAATGGAGAATGCCACAAGTTCAAACAAGTTAATAGTCCTGAGTACAGCTGCATGGCCACATGTAGCATCTTTGTTAGAGCAGACCAGTGTGGCCTTAGGCACAGATTATGCAGGTACTGGTTAAGCAAGAGTGTTTTTTTTCTAATCTGATCAAAAAATGTCAGGAAAAATTTGCCTTCACACAAAACAGACAATAATATTCATTTTCAGTTTTGTTTAGAGATATGTTGACTCTCTTACTGTAATAATAGGATCTGAAGAGACTTGAACCATCTGGGCATTCTGCAGAATATCACATTGATCCATTTACCTTAACATTATTGAGAAGGATGAGCAAGAGGTGTTTAGTACATTAGAAGCTTTGGTAAGACACATACACTCTGGAAAGTGGAAGATAAAGCCCTGTTAAAATTCAAGAACATGCCACATCAAAAAGTTATTTGTGGTTGAGTAGTGAGACCCCTAGGTCCAAGTACAAGATAAATTGTTGTATCATACATTTCCTATCTCAGTAAAGGAAATAAGAAATGTGCTAAGCCACTTAGTGTTCTGGAGGCAACACATTCCACATTTAAAAAATATTTCTCTGGCTCATGCAATGAACAACGTGGAAGTCTCACAGCTCTGAGTGGGTGTGGAGCAGGAATGAGCTCTACAGCACACATGGGCTGCAGTGTAAGCGACCCTACTGCTTTGTACATATGACGTGGCATACTCTACAGTGTTGGTGGTGTCAGTGGGAAGAATGAGAATGCAAACCCTAGGGCTCTGGAGCAATGATGTGTCACCTGCAGAGTAAAATTATATACCTTTTAAGAGTTTCTAGAATGTTTCTGGGTTAGTTGAGAATGAATTGTTCATAATGAGGCATCAAATTATTTGGAACTAACAATTATAAACTAGAGTTTTTCAGACACAGTAAGAGTAAAGTCAGTCTTGCCCCACAGCCATCCATTGAAAGATGAAAGTGGCACATCTGAGATCAAGCCCACACAGGACTACATTGGCAAGAAGAGGCTGAATGAACAGGCAGCCTAGATGTCCCCATGTTACCCAAGGTTACCCACCAGACCCCCTGCCTCAGCTCACATTTATGGGTTCCCTATGACTAGTAAAACCCAATCATTGTTAACAAATGAATTAAGTCATTATGTAGCTACAAAGCAAAAATAGATTTTCACTGAATTATAGCTGCATTCAGGGATAGTCTTGAAAGGTAGTGGAGAAGGGAGGTCTTCCCAATGGGTAGAGCTGCAAGCAATGCATCTGGTTATCCACTTTGTGTGGAAGAAAAAAAATGGTCTAAAGTGAGAATATATATAATTGCACGGTAGCCAGTAGTCAGGACTTAAGACTGGAGACAAGGGTCTGAGACAGGCATACGGATGGAACTGTGGGAGTCGGTGCAATGTAAGAAGATTGTTATGTTACAGTTAACACTTATTGGAAAGCATCTAGTACACAAGAAGCACTGTGAACAAACTGACAAAATGATTTGTCCTGTTGTCATTGGTCACCCCAGTACAGGGAAAATTGGCATATGCATAGAGTGGCCACAATGGCTGAGAGTAAGACAACTTACTAGTGAGGCACACTCCCACGTCTCATGGCATCTCTAGCTACTGCTGACTTTGTCCAACTTGCCAACAATGGACACCAACACTGAGCCCCCAGTAGGATTCTATTTCTTGAGATCAGCTGGTTATTTTGTGACAAGTTGACTACATTGGGCCCCTTCTTTCCTCCAAGGCCTGCCTGTCCATCCTTGCAATGACATACCTATTCAGGATATAAGTTTGTCTTCCCTGACCTTTCAGTCATACTCAACAGCACTGACTACTCTCTGAGAGTTTTCACATTGCCTTACAGAAATGGAAATTCACACAATGTAGTATCTGACCAGAGACCCACTTCATTGTGAGGGGGGTTAAGATGGGGTTCTAGAGCTTACTGTTCATGTCACATACTACATACAAGTAGCTTATCTCGAATGAACTACTGCAGGAACAGATGAAGCACCAGCTTAAAGGTAACACTCTTAAAGGATAGGGTACCACTGATCAAAATACAGCATATGCATTGAATCAGAGTCCTCTTTACCATATTGGGTCCTTGACAAGATATATACATAAGCCTGAGAACAAAAAGATAGAGGAAGGAATGGCTTTGGTTAACATCACTGCTCATGACCCACTGCGGGGCTCTATGATTCCCTAACCTTGCTCTGTAGGTTGGAAGTCCGGGTCCCCAGAGGAAGTTCACTGCTGCCAGGTCAAATAGCAAAGGTCCCATTGAACTGAAAGCTCTGGTTGTTTTGTGACATAAGGGCATTTTGAATTCCTTGTGTCCAGGGTCTAGTAGACAAGAAGAAGAGTCACCATGTTGGCAAGAGTTGTTGGCTGTGACCAGAAAATGGAAGTAGAGCTATATTTACACAATGGGGAGGGGAGAAAGGGAGAGCACAGGTAACTTTCTTGTAAACTATCAAGTCACAGTTGACTGAAGTCAAATAGAGTTGGGGCCAAAGATGTTTAACACCCTCAGAAGGTCCTCAGTATAGGGTTATTCAGAGTATTTATGCTCTAGGGCAGCAGTTCCTGTGGGTTGCGACCCACAGGAACTGTATTAAAGGGCCACAGCATTAGGAAGGTTGAGAACCACTGCTATAGGGTGGCCTGCCCTTGTCATAGGGGAATGGCTGGAATTGTCTCTTCATTATTGACACATAGACATGCCCTATGGCTGAGGGCTGCACAGACAAGGCAAGTGTCAGCTTTGCCCTGGACTAACCATGGACTGTACTCTATTTTAAATTGTTAAGCTCAGAATTCCAATTGTACGCCTGCTGAGAAACACTGCTATGCTTTATAAAAGAGGGTTTGTGGTTCATGTGCAATTCTAATCTGACAGAGTATTGGGAAGAATCTTACTCAGAAATAGAGAATGCATTTGACTAGCTTTTAGAAAACTGAACAGCTGAGCAATAAAAGAAACTCCAACTTTGGGGATGAAGCTAGGATACTTGAGATTCCATTCCAATAGTTTATGTTTATTGCTGTGTTTCTGCTAAAGAGGAATAGCAGAAGTGAAAATCACATTGTCATTTGGTTAATTACTTTTTACTTTGAATATTACTTTGAATATTGGAAAATGAGGCTTATTAATGTCAGAACAGAAGGAAGCTCGGTATCTTGAACATGGTATGGCATGTAATATGTGCTCAGCATATATTTGTTGAATAAATTGTCATTGTGGTTTGAAAAGGCTTTTTACAAAAAAGCAATAAAACAAAATAACTTTTTATTTAGAAATAATTAAAGACTCACAAGAAGTTGCAATAAACAGTATAGAAAATTTTTATATCTGGATCACCCAGTGTTGACCTCTTACATAACTACAGTTAGACTTTATGGTTGAAAGAAGAATGACAACTCTTATTCAGGTTTCTGTACAACATTGAGCATAATTAAAGGCATGCTATTAAGCCATTAGCATATTCTGGGTAAGGTTCTAAGTAATTAGAACCATTTAAAATTTAATCTCATAAAAAAACATGAGATAAAATTCCCATTTTATAGATGAGCAAACTTAGAAAGGTAAGAACATTTTCTTAAGATTTCATAATAAGTTAGAGGTAAAACCAGGCTTTTAACCCAGACTATTGGATATTAGTGGTTTTCACTCCCACACTGCCTGTTTTTTATTTATTTATTTATTTATTTTTTATGTTTGGACATACTTTGTGTCTGTTTTATTCCCTAGGCTAATGTACAGACACGAGTCTCTGTTTTCCTCTCATCTCCTCATCCTCTTTTCTGGATGTCCTTATTTCCCTTTTGGACCCTTCTACATATATATAGGACCACTCCACCCAAAGAAATTACTTTTACTCCTTTAGGTAAATCTTTCCTTTGCTGATCTTCATTTATTTATAGGATAAATTCTAAGACATCCCCCCCCCCTAACTTCACATAAAAGCCTTCCACAATTGGCCTTACCTACTATTATGATTTGAATGTTTTCCCCAAGTTCATGTGTTGGAAACTTCCCAATGCAATAGGAAGGCCTAATGAGAGGTGTTTAGGTCAAGCCCTCATGAATAGACTAATGCCATTATAGAAAGGCAGTGGGTTCACTCTCTTTTGCTCTTGCCCTCCCACCTCCTGCTATGTAAAGATCCAGGCAGTGTAAGACAACTCTCCCTTGTCAAATTTCATCTTGGAATTTCAAAGTTCAATCTGGTATTTTTCATACATCTGTACTTCCAGATACACATCCCCTCTGCTTGGAATGGCCTCCCTCCATTTTTCAGCCTATGGGATCTTTATTTATAATTCCATATCTAGCTAATATGTTTCCTTCTCCATAAGCTTTCTTTATCATTTACATGGTATAGTCCACAATAAAGGGTACGTGACTCTCGCAGTCTTATTCCTATCTGTCTCTGCCATTTTGTTTCTCTACAGACAACAACAAGAAGCATTGGCAAGCAGGTGAGACTTTTCAAGAGAAAAAAGTCCCATGACTGTTCTGGGTTTTAAGAGAAGTTATTACTGAGAAGGTCAGAGTTGTATAGTCCTTGAGAGTTGTGGGTCAGGACTTATCACGTAGAAATGTAATGAAGGTTTTCCTGTCAAAATGGATAGGATGAATGAATTGAATGGACCTCAATGAGTTACTTGGATATTCTCCATTGACTTACTCATTGCTTAATGTAAAAAAAAAATTACTGTATTTTTCTCTAAGTGGCTATATCAACAATAATAATCTATTTTGGTAAAATCTATTTCCCCCCTGGAGCTTAGTCTCAAATAAGCCTATTTCTGGGAGTAGACTGTCAGTGGAACTGTGCCACAGTTTTGTTAGTTGCTATTAAGCAAATGAACCCAATCCTATCTGTAAAAAGCTATTTAGTTACCTAAGTAATTGAGTACATTGCAAATAAGCTGCTCCCAAATGATAATAACAGACCTTGGGAACAAAGTGTACACTTTAAAGGCTTAATCACTTTCATGTACTATTCTGCTTTTTAAAATTTGTTCTGTGAAAGATCCTGGGAAACTGTAATACTCAGAAATGTGAAAGCAGATTCACAGCAGGCTTTATTGTTCCTTTGAGGGTTTCTTGCAAACATGAACGGGGTTCCCAGTTGGAGCGCAAATACAAGTGGAGCGGGAAGAAGTGAAGAATGAGGCAAGATTTGAGCTGTTCCTTGAGGACTGGTCAGGCGATCAGGGAATGGAGGACATCGGTTCTTGGCACTGATGACAGCATGAACCAGCTGTGGAGATGAGAATCTAAGAGGCTCGTGTATATGAAATGACGTGAGTTTGTTGTTGCTGAAGCCTAGCTAGAGAGTGGCAAGATTTGGGGAATGAAGAGACAAGAAGAATCCAGACCTTTCAGGGTCTTGCGTCAATTAAGAGGCTGCACTTTTCTTTTCTACTGTGAGAGAGGTTGTGTATTTATGCCTTCAGACATGGATTTTAAGTAGATTTCTTTAGTTTCTGTGGAGAGGATAAATTTGATAGGTCCGATACAGGAATTTCCATTTAAACTAGTTAGGAAACTAGGTCCCACACTGGAATTAGTATTTATACTGGTTGGGGAATTGTGCATAAACTCAAGAAAGAACTGATTATTACCTAGTATATATCAAATAACAGTAGGGAGGTAGAGAGGATAGATATAGTAAGTGTTAGGGTGACACTAAAAAAATAGATGAAAAGCCAATAGTGGGGACAAAATAAAATAATAACAAAGTCTTATCAATTCAGCGCAAAATAGAAGACAAAAGTAACACAAAAATAGATGGAACAAAGAGAAGCAACAAACAAGATGATGAAGTTCAATTCAAACATATCAATAGTAACTTCACATGTAAATTGTCTGAAATGCCCATTAAAATGGAAATTTAGTAACTTTTCATCTTAGTGAGCTTATTATGCTCTATGATCAGATCCAGTGATGACACCACTCTCCATTAGGGACACTCAAGCCAGAAACCCAGGCTACACTACACAGTCTTCCCTCTATCTTGCTTTTAAAACCTCTTAATATTGGGTGCAACATCCTCCTGATTTTACCTTATAAAGTGATCTGAGACCTGCATCTTCTCTATGGTCCTACTGCTATTTGGCAAACATTAGATATTGATGGTCTCTTTCTTGAGCTTCTGCACTGTTTCCTAACTAGTTTAAATGGTGATTCTAGCATTTTCCCTACCAAATTGATCCTCCCTGTAGCAATTAAAGACTGAGTGTTAGATGTTTTATATACAAATTATACAAATTTGTTATACAAATTCTAAAAAAGCACGAGGACTGACACATTCAACTCCCTCAGAAATTTTGTGCTGTTATCAGCCATTTAAATTTTAAAGTTGCTATAAACTACATTGGTGCAATTTTGCTTTAAATAGTCAATTGCCTTTTGGAGTTTAAAAAGTAAATTTAAAGAGTTTAAAAAATTTTAAAAACTAAGAAAAATTATTTTTTAATATTAATCTTTACTTTTTATTTTCATCAGAGGGCTACATAACTTTATGTAGATCAAATTTCTCATCTGGTGTTATATTCCTTCTGTCAATATTCATTACCAGGTCTACACATTTAAGCAAATCTTAATAGTCTTTATTTTACCTTCATTTTTAACAAATATTTTTGCTAGATGTAGAATTATAGGTGACAGTTATCCCCCAATTGGTTTTAAAGAGGTTGTTTGATCTCTTGGCTTGAATTGCTTCAGACAAGAAGTCTATTATAATCCTTATCTTTAATTCTTTGTATTTATTTTTTTAATTGTATTTTTTAATTGACAAATACTGATTGCACAAATGGGGTACATAGTGATGTTTCAGTATGTATCACATATAGCGATCAGATCAGGGTAACTGGCATATGCATCAAGGTAAACATTTATCATTTCTTTGTGTTAGTAACATTCAAAATCCTCCATCTAGCTATGTGAAACTATATAAGGTGTAATTGTTAAATATGGTCATCCTCCAGTGGTATGAAACACTAGAATTTATTTATCCTCTCTAACTATAATTTTGTGTCTTTTTAACAACTTCTTTGTATTTAATATGCCCACATCTTTTTCTCCTGGCTGCCTTCAAGGTTTCTCTTTATCTTTTTGTAGCAATTTGAATAAACTGTATCTAGTTTTTCTAAGAAAAAACAACAACAACAACAACAACAACAACATGCTTTAGGTTATTTAAGAATTTGGGAATTTGGGTTTAATGTTTTTTACCATTTTTTATTTTTTTGAGAATTCTGGCTGTTATTCAAATATTTCTTTGGTCCACTCTCCTTCTGTGAGTTCAATTATACATGTGTCAGACCATTTGATATAGCACCATAGGTTTTGATTGCCTCCCCCATTTTTTCCTCACTGATATTCACTTTGAGTAATTTTTGGTGGTCTGTCTTCAAGTTCCCTGATTCTTCCTTTGTCTGAATACACTGAATGAATTCTGTGAATATTACTGCGTTTTTTTCTCCCTCACATTTCCACTTGAAATTTGCTTATAGTTTTTATCTTCTATTGAAATTACTCAACTGTACAACTAGGTTGTCTTTTTTCCCTAGAAACATTAACCTATTGATCATGACTTTATCAGAAAGAATTTTAAAAAGCTTTTATTTGAAATAATTTTAGACTCATATTGAAGTTGCAAAAATAATGCACAAGTTTTTCATGTACACTTCACACAATCAATATCAGCATAATAATAAAAACCAGGAAATTGATGTTGGTATAAAGCTATTAACTAAATTGCAGAACTTATTTGGATATTACCAGTTTTTACCAAGAATTTTTATATGTTCCTGAAATTTAAGCATATCACTAATACCACAGTTAGGATACAGAACTGTTTTGATACTATGAAGAAATTCCCCTGTGTGGTCCCTTTACGGTCACATCCTCCACTTACCCAATTTCCTAGCAACCACTAATCTGTTATTTATCATTATAGTTTTGTCATTTTAAGAATTTTATATAAATGGAATTACATAATTTGTAACCTTTAAAAATTAGCTTTCTAAAAACTCAGCATAATGCATTTGACATTCATCTAGGTAATTGTGCATATCATTTCTTGGCTCTTTCTTGCTGCTGAATAGTGTTAAATTATATGCATAATTATAGTCTGTTTCATTTATTGAAAGATATTTGAGTTGTTTTCAGTTTTTAACTATTTCAAACGAGGCTGATATGAATATTCATGTATACATTTTTGTGTGAACATAAACTTTTATTTCTGAAGGATAAATACCCAGGAGTGGAATTATTTTGGCACATGTTTAACTTCATAAAAAACTGCCCCCATATGTTCCAGCATTGCTGCACCACTGTGTATTCTCATCAACATGAGATTTTGTGGTTAAGTTTTCTTTTCGTTTTTCTGTTAGGTATGTAGTAATATTTCATCATGACTTCATTTTGCATTTCCCTAATGACAGTGACACTGAACACATTTTTATGTGCTTATTTGCCAGTTATATATCCTCTTTCATGGAGTTATTTTTTTAAAGGCTTTTCCTCATTTACAATAATTACTATCAAGTGTCCATCTTATAGTTCCAACACTAGAGTCATCTCTGCCTGGTTATGTTGATTGCTTTGGCTTTTAACAATAGTTGCATTTTCTTTTTGAGTTTCATACATTTTGATTCAATGATAGACATTTTGTATATAACATCATAAGAGATTGATACACCTGGTTTTTGTGCCTGGAAATGGGCATGCTTCTTTAAGGCTATTAGGGTAGGGGGACAAATCAATCTACTCAGGTGTTTAGCTAGACTTGGGTTTTGTTGTTGCTCTGGTCATCTTCAATCCCCTCCAGGCTTCAGATTCAATTCTTTAGATGCTCTAAGGGTGGAGGATTTGAAACACCTTCTCTTTCCTTTTAGTTGTATTTGTTTTGCTATAGCAATGCTACAGCATGTTACTCACTGCTTGCTAAGCTGGTAGTTGTTTGGTTTCTCTTTTTTCCTGGCTTATTTATAGTCTTATTAAGGCCTATGTGCCTGGACTTGGGGATGGGACATTCTCAGTGTTCCAATTCTTCCTCCCCATGAAGAGGTAAATCAAACTCCTGCCTTGCATCTGTGGTAGGTCTTGCATATCAGAAAGTTTCATGCCCTTTCCCAGTAGTAGGAAAATTCTAATGGTATTTGTATTGCCATTTCCTGCCTCTGTCCTCAAGAGATGGGCGTTCCTATTGTTTGTTTCTTTCTAGGTTTTTATTGGTGCTTTGGGGCGGAGGCAACAGTGTTTGCTCCCACAGTGACTTCAAGTTTTTGTTGAGAGACGTATTTAGGCAGGAAGTTAGAGTTTCAAGCCTTTTCTGTAGGTGTGGTCATTCTAAACCTTCTTATATACCTACACATTGTCTCTGTCACAACCATAAAGCTCCAATATAGGGTGTAGGCAGCCATAGTCAATTCTACAATTGAATGGACATAGTTGTTTTGCAATAAAACTTTGTAAAAACAAGCTTTGGGCTGGATTTGGATTGCAGGCTATAGTCTTCCAGCCATTGGTATATGGAATAAACTCTGGCTACCTTATTATGACTTTTGGAACCCTCCTACCTTACTTTTCAGTCTGATATTTTTTTCACTCTATTTTAAATTCATACTGTAAGAGAAACTCTCTCTATTAGCACATTAATACTGGAAGCTGGTTAATTGATCAAAATACAGGTTAAATAAATGAAGCATTCACAGAAACCATCCCCGAAAGTACTCAAAGTAGATTATGACGTATTGTTAATGAGATTTATTTAGATTTGGTCTTTTAATAACACTTTATACATTTAATAACATATTAATTATGGTAATAACTCATATTACATATTATTGAAAAATAGTAAAGGCAAGACCTAGAAATAATGCTATTAATATTTGGACATTTTTCTTGTAATCTTTTATTTTGCATAAATACAATTTTTAAAACATTTGAGATATAGAATTCATAAAATATTAGATGCTGCTTTGTTTAATAGTGTTTTATATAAGCATTTCCCACATGCTATATTTAGATATTTGTCCCTTCCAATTTTCAGGATGAAATCTAATCTCCAGTGTTGGAGGTGGGGCTTAATGGGAAATTTTGGGCCAGGGGTACAGATCCTTCATGAATGGCTTGATGACATTCTTGTATCCTTGTGGTAATGACAGAGTTCTTAATTAATTTCCATCAGGTATTATTTTACAAGCCCTGGTACCACCTCTTTCCTCTCTCCTGCATCTGCTCTCATCATGTGACTCACCTGCACCCTCTTCAAGTTCCACCTTGGCTAGAAGCTCCCTGAAGCCCTCCCCAGAAGCAGAGGCTGGTACCATGCTCCTTGTAAAGCTGCAGAACTGTGAGCCAAATAGTTCTCTTTTCTTTATAAATTAAAAAAAATCCATAAAAGCACATTTGTTCTTTCTTTATGTAGAGGCAAGACTTTTATTTTATCTTATTCATCTTTTTGTATAAAATACACCCATAATCCACTTTTCATAATTTCAAGTTTTAGTTTCTGTAAATTGGAGTAAGAAGTTAACATATCAACAGAACAATCTGAGGCAGAATCTCATCGCAGGGGTTTTTATAATCTTTCTTTATCTTTTATAGTTGCATCTCCTGAGTTTAATTCTATTGCAGAATTTTTAGTGACTCACTAAAGAAAAAGAAAAAAAGTCAAGTCTTCCTAAAGTGGGAGCAGAAATGGACAGGCTAATTATGGGACTGTACTGCTCATCACAGGTGTTCAGTTAGTCATGGGTAGTTTTCTGAAAGAATGAAGAGTGTTGATTAATGAGGCAGTTAGGAAAATGCAGTTGAGAGAGCTTCTAACTGAAACTACTTAACTATTCCTTAACCATACCTTACTATTCACTCTGCTACACTCATTCTTTATGCTGCTCCTTTGGCTCTTGGAGCTCTTTGTGCAAGTAAACCTGAAGAGTACCTTCTGTTTCCTCAAGGTTTAGTTCAAGGTTATTTTCTATACGATTCCTTTTCAGAATACGGAGATTGGTTGGGTTATTTCTTCCTCTGTGCCTCTTCTTACTCTGCCATTATGGTACCCATAACACATCAAAGCATTGATTTAAAAAAAAATTCCTATTCCACTATACTATATGCGGTATCGGACATTATTCTTTATTCACCACCATGCTCCAGGGCCCAGAATTGTGACATTAAATAGTAACAGCTTGGTAAATGTCTATTAAATAAATAAATACATTATTAGAGTGGTTGATGTGCTATGTGGATTGGCTGACTGCAGTACAGGACATTTCATAAAGCAGAATTAGACATTTTAATCATTCTCAGTGTAGATTAAAATAGTGATTACAGAGTCAAGATGCCAGAAGGAGGAGCATGATTGGATATTTTGTTCCTAAAGCAGATTCATAAAGGAGCTTCCTGGATTCTAAGATCTCTGTTAGACTGCAAGCTCCTGATGGGCAGAGACTCCCTTACTCGTGCTTATAGTTTCTTTTCTTTTTTTACTAAATCATAACTCTGTCCATTTACAGAGTACAGTGTGCTGATATATAATTTGGAATGCTTACATCAAACTGATTAACGTAACTATCACCTCAATTATTTATTTGTTGTGGTTGGATGTTTATACTCTACTCTTAGTAGATTTGTAATGTACCATTGCCTTGTGCACAATAGGTGAGATCCCAACAAATACTCACCCTCCTTCCACCCTCCCCAGGCTTCTCCCCTCCCCTTCCTCTTCCTTCCTTTTTTCTGGACTATAATTATATTTATAATTTGTATGAATGTGTAGGTGATTATATATTGGTTTCATAATAGCATTGAGTACATTGGATACTTTTCCCCCATCCATTCTTGAGATACTTTACTAAGAAGAACATGTTTCAGTTCTATCCAGGTAAATGTAAAAGATGTAAAGTCCCCATCCTTTTTATGACTGCGTAATAGTCCATGGTATACATATCCCACAATTTGTTAATCCATTTGTAGGTTGATGGACATTTGGGCTGCTTCCATGACTTGGAAATTATAAATTGGGCTGCAATAAAAATTCTGGTGCAAATATCTTTGTTGTAAAATGATTTTTGATCATGTGTGTAAATACCTAGTAGAGGAATTGCAGGATTCAACAGTAGATCTTCTAATTTGAGAATTCTCCAAACTTCTTTCCAAAAAGGCTGTATTAGTTTGTAATATAGAAGTGTTCCCTTCTCTCCACATCCTCACCAACATCTGTGATTTTGGGATTTTGTGATGTGTACTAATCTTACTGGAGTTAGATGATATCTCAAAGTGGTTTTGATTTGCATTTCTCTGGTGATTAAAGATGATGAGCATTTTTTCATGGGTTTGTTGGCCATTCACCTATCATCTTTGGAAAAGTTTCTGTTAAAGTCTCTTGCCTAGAGAGAGACTTGTTTTCTTATTTGTTTGTTTGTTTGTTTGTTTCATTGATTAGTTTGAGTTCTCAGTGCTTATAGTTTCATTTTATTTGGTAGTGCCTGGCAAGACACTCACAACTTACTAGACAGAGGAGTCAATGCTGACCAGATAAACATATTTACAAACTTCTTAAAAACACAAAGACCATTAGAGCAGAATTTATCCTACGCAAAAGGCAAGTCAAGTTACCATTTCTTAGAATTGTGGTTGGTTTTAGCCACTGTTTGCACTTTCCCATGCAGAGCAGAGCCATAGAAACAATAAACACTCAGCAAGCTGCATAACTCTTTTCCTTGGCAAGTGAGTAGCACATGAACATTTGTCACATGGGATAAGGGGAATATTGTATACAAACATAATTTTTATAAAACATTGATATTTCTTTTAACATAAGATCATTTTGGCTTTAACTGTGGTGTTAAGAATGAGGAGTCCTTTCTTGGATGGACACTGTGGATAATAGTGGCATCTGTGTATATCAGCTTCAATCCTTCCAGCTCAACATCTTTAGTGCTGTTTTCAAAGCAAGGCTGTGTGTGTGATAACAGCTTGCTTGCTTGTTGTTGTACAAGAAACTATTTTTGATGTCGCTGAGAGTTTCTTTCCTTCTACTTTGCTTTTTGTAAAAATGAAATGCTGAGGACACTCTAAATAAATCTTAATGTTACTATGTAAAAATTTGTTTAATGATAAAACTACATTGCCCAACCTGATGTCAGGTACTTATCTCACATTTAAAATTATTTTCAAAAAGCACATTCTTGTCTCTCCATGTTTTGGATCATTTTATAATATTAATATTATTCTGGCTCAGTGCCCTTTCCCCTTAGTAAGTACCAGCTGAGCGTAATGGCCTAAGCTGTCAACTCCCTAGCTCTTTATTAGTCCTGGAGAAGTGGCCTGCACCTCAGTCATTACTGCTCAATTAGGTAAATAATCATCACATTCATTCTAATTAGAGCACTCTCTTCACAGAAAGCTCTGTCCTTGAGTTTTCTCAAATAGTCTTGTCAAGTCGCAAATACCACCAGTATCTCTTTCTTCATTAGTCCCCCCAACCAAATAAAAATATCATGTGTAATTAAGGATACCCAAGTTTTCATAAAATTTATACTCTTTACATCTTTTTATGTGTAGAAACTAAGAATCTCATTACATGAGGCTGACTAGCCTCTCTGGGTTGGTGGTCATTCCTGGGTGATGAAGAATTCTTGTGCTCTTAAGTATCAGACTCAGCAAGAGCAAATGTTTTCTTGAAATAAGAGAACAGAAGGCAACAAGCTGTGACTGTTTCTCCTTCTCACTCCATTTTAAGGGAAATTTCTTGAAGAATGGTGGTGTACATTCATCATTGCATAACACGGGGCCCAAAGTGACTCTGAGTGTAAATGTAAGAAATGTGCTTGTTTTCTCTTTTTTTTTTTTTGAGACAAGAGTTTCACTTCTCTCACCTGGGTAGAGTGCCATGGCATCCTCACAGCTCACAGCAACCTCAAACTCTAGAGCTCAAGTGATCCCTTTGCCTCAGCCTCACAAGTGACTGGGACTGTAGGCACCTGGCGCAATGCCTGGCTATTTTTCCTATTTTTAGTAAAAATGGGGGTCTCACTCTTGCTCCAGCTGGTCTCAAACTCCTGAGCTCAAGCAATCTACTCGCCTCAGCTTCCCAGATTGTTTTCTCTTTTAAAGATATTTTGTTTCCCTAGTAAGAAAAATTCACATAAGTGGTCTGGAATGTTTAGAAATCCAAGGAAAGCAGAGAAGAGTTCCATTTTTAGTTATCCAAGATCAAGTACTTCAAGAGTCTTTTTTCCCTGTGTTCAAGGAGTTATGCAGGCTGAGATGACAGTGGCAGACTGTCACAGAACACATTTGGTTCTTCTCTCATCCTGTTGCAATCAAGTATAGGCTTATACAAAGGGAGATATAGCAGACGCAGAGATCCACTGCTATGGTCCCCCTTCAGGAAAGACCTTAGAGTTCAGCTGTGATGATTCTGGTTTGCAGGCATCTTCCAGCTGTTAGATTTCTCAGGGGTTGCCTCAGTTTTCTAGTCAAAATCATACTCTTCTTTATATAAGTTGTACCGATAAATAAGGAAAGTGCCAGTAAAAGATTCTAGTCATATCCACCTAACATGGGAATCCTTTAAGGAGCTGTCAGGTTGATGTGATGCTCTGATGGATCCTCCTGGACAACCTTGTTTCTTTATTTTTCTTTTCATGGGTGTGACTTCCCCCTAAAACTTTTGTACACCTAATTCTGTTTCAGCATCTTCTTCCTAAAGAACTTAATGTGAAGCAGGAGGGAAGGCGGAAAAGGGGATTATCTCATTATCTAGGGTTGGTCTCTATGGTTGCCTTTGCTGCATAATCTAAGATCTTGGCAAACAGAAAACATTTATTAAAAGATAAAAGCCAGAGAGAAAGCTAACAGGATACTAGAACTTACTGTGCTGCTGACCGCTGTGTTCCCAGCCTATCTGCCAAGGGAGCCCACATGCCTGTGCTCAGGCATCCTGCTTTTGGCTTCTACTGGAGGCAGGAATCAGAATCACTGATTTATTCATTGTAGGGATGCTGTTGAGGACTCTGTACTGCTGTGTTATCAAAGTCCTGTATTTAAAGTTCCGTAGAATCTGCTTTTTTGATCAGGGATCACTTGCTATGCTTGTCTCTCAAGACTACAACACATTATTTTGGTCAGTTTTGCCCTTAGTTCTGGCCACTAGGAAGTACAGAATAAAATATGACTAGGTTACAGTAACTTTGTAGTACCTCATAGCCTATTTTTTCCTCTATAGTTATGGTTTAATATTTTCCACGACTCTCCACTTTTATTTTGCATTTTTCCTTTCATTGGTATTTTCTCACATGTATAGACAGTGTATATGATGTGGGTACTGGAGCCTGACAGTGGGATTTTGAGTACTGGCTCTGCCCTACGACAGCTGTGCAATTTTGGGCTTACTACTAACCACACTGAATTCTAGGTTCCTTGTGAAACTGGGATACTGAGAGCACCTGATGTATAGTGCTATTGCAGAGGTGAAATGAAATAATGCATGTAAAGTGTTTAGTAAAAATGCTTGGCACATGAATCCTGATGCCTGACACTCTTCTTTCCAGATTGCTCTTACAAAGCACAAAGAGGTGTCCAGGATCACAGTCACCCAGAAGAGTCCAAGCTTCCCACGTAGGGGGCAAAGTTTGGAGATGGCATCAGCAGATTTGGGAGCAGGTGTGTGGGGCAGATAAGCAGAACCCAATCTTAGGGCCAGAGGAGGATTTGGGCCAAAGCTGGGCCACTAGGAGTGAGAGGTAACAATGCCCACCCTATTAGGTGACTGATCAAGAAAGAAACTCAAGTCAGGCTCAACTTCAGAGCTCGAACTCACATAGGACCATGTGGATTTGTCTCCTAGGAAAGGCTTATTTGTTCCAGTGTGTCTCACAAGGCCTTGACCTCATCTTTCTGGTAGCATTCACCTTTCCCATACAGTCACTACCTTCAAACATTGTCACTAAGGAAAGTGAGAACAAATATATACTGGCTGACACATTGTGTGCCAGGATCTGTGCTAGACATTCAACATTTATTATATTATTTAACACAGTGTTTTGAATGAGTGTGTCTGAGCAGAACAGCCTACTTTGCACACACATAGAAATAGTGACCACTTAGTCTGTGCATTCAAATTTTAGTTCATTGGAATTTGAAGTGTAAATTGGAGTTCGATGAATAATGTAATTAGATGATGATTCACTCTAAGTGCAATTCAACCATAGCTACTAAAAAAATTACAGAATGTTAGGAGAAGCAGGCATGCTGTCATTGAAACAACAGAGATTTCTGAATACAAATTGCAAGCATCAATCTCAATGAACAGTGAAGGCCAGTCTGACATAATTATATTCATAATTTCTTTTAATTGCCGCAACTACCCAAATAAAGGCAATTATATAATTTCATCCACTTATGGGTATTATGAGGATTAAATTAGTAAAGCATATAAAGCATGTGGCTCAGTGCCAGGCAAAAGTGAGACCCTGTACCTGCTCATTCTCTCAGGAGAAAAATGAAATTTGGAGAATTTAAATAATGTAATGAAAGTCACAAAAATACTAACTGGTGGAGCCAGGATTTATACTCAGGGCTCCAGACTTTGCCCTCTATTTTGGGGTAGCCTTTAAACTAAGAGTGACTTTTAAATATTTTACTGGCTTAAGAAACATCAAAGTACATTGGATGCTGTAACCCATCTGCAACCCAGGAATAGGGGGAAGGGGGAAAGGGAGGGTAGGGAAGGGGGTGGAAGGAGGGGGATTGGTGAGAATACACTTGTGGTGCATCTTACAATGGTATATGTGAAACTTAGTAAATGTGCAATGTAAATGTCTTAACAAAATAACTGTGAAATTGCCAGGAAGGCTATGTTAACCAGTGTGATATAAATGTGTCAAACGGTCTGTGAAACTAGTGTATGATGCCCATGATCATATCAATGTACACAGCTATGACTTAATAAAAAAAAAAAAAAGAAAGAAAGAAAATGAGGATTACCTTATTGTAAACTGCAAGAAAGGGCATCCTTGCTAAAACAGTTGCAAAGAACTTCAAAGGACTGTGTTTTTGTTTAAAGACTTTTGGAAGGCAGAATTTAAGAACAGTAAAGTAGAATATCTGGCAAAGAAGCATCTAAACAGCAACGCATTCAAAGTATGGCAAGAATTCTTTTGGTCACTTACAATACAATGAGAGTGATTGAAAATAATTTAAAACTAAAGGAAAGCATAATAAAAAATGTTTAAACTCTAACTCTACTACGTAAAGAATATTAAAGGGTAGTTGAAGTAGAATACCAAGACACAGCAAAGTGATCATTTGGTAAAGAAACTTATAAGGAAACTAAGAAATGACCTTAATGGCATTCCAGAGATCTTGGAGGGAAGCTAAGGACAAAGGACAAAGTTTCCATAGAGCAGTGGTTCTCAACCTGTGGCTCATGACCCCTCTGGACAGTATTAAAGGTTCATGGCATTAGGAAGGTTAAGAACCACTGCCATAGAGGTTCTCACAGGATCTTACCATTCCCTGTTCTGAACTATTTCAAGTTTCTGATCCCTACATTCTAATGCAGTGAATGTACTGAAACCCTGGGGACCCAGGCAGGGACTTGCTATAGAGGTAAAACCACCATAGAGTTTCAATAATGCAATGCTTAGAAGAACTGTGAGTACAGGGCAGCACCCAAAGCAAAGTCATGGTGGTAGAGCTACCCAGAGCTATAGGGGTTCAATCATTACCCTAGTGCATCCAGAAGGCAGGAAATGGGGTTAACAATTTTTCTGGAGTCATAAGATGTAATTACATTCATCCTGTTGACTTTTGGACTTCTTGGGACAGCTACTCATTTCTTAACTATTTCTCCTTTTTTAGGGTGGAAATGTCTATTCTATCCTATGCATGTCCCATCATTGTATTTTGCAAATAGATAATTTGTTTGATTTCATAGACTCACAAGTGGAGGGAATTAGCCTCTCAGAAAAAATTATGCCTGAGTTTGACCCATATCTGATTCAGATGAGACTATGGACTTTATACTTCTGAGTTGGTGCTGAACTAAGTTAAGACTTTAGGAGTGTTAGGATATAATAAATGTATTCTGCATGAAAACAGAACATACATTTTAGGTGTTGGGGCAGAATGAAACAGTCTGAATGCATCCCTCAAATGCAATGATGTTGAAAGCCGAGACATTTAAACAGTGATGACAGGTAGTGACTGTCATTATTGTTGGAATGGGTTAATTTCTTGGAACAAGGTTCCTGAATTTTTAAAACCTGAGTTCAGCCCTTCTTCTCTTTCTCTTCTACTTTGCCCTTCCACCTTATACTATGAATGACACAGTAAAAAGGCACTCACTAGATATGACTCCTCAATATTGGCTTTCCCAGTCTCGGAACTACTGTTGGTGCAAGCAGTAAAGTAAGACATAAACAGCAGAAGTATGGAATGGGTGTGTAAACAAACAAGATACCAAGGAAGAAAACACATGACAAAATAAGGGTAATCACAAGTGTCACAGAATGTTAGCCTAAGAAAAATGAGACATGAGGAGAGACAAGATTGCTAACCAGAGACAGCTGCCAGATCATCTCACAAGTAATGAGAAGTTTTATTTTTTCTTTTTTTTATTGTTTCAGGTTAATTTGAGTGTACAAAGAATTAGGTTACAATGTTTCCACTTGTTAGGCAGAGTCCCTCTTACAATTCTGTCACATTCTGGAGAGGTGTGCCACACACCCTAATACTGTGCCTATTAAGTGGAGCAAGGGCATCCTCCTGCCTTCTTCCCTCTCCCAGTTCCCTTGTTTCTATGTCTCCCACCCGGAATTGACTTGAGTTGTTCTCTTACATGGGCATGTAGTAGATTGTGTACTGGCTTCATATTCATACTAAGAACACTGGATTCTTGCTTCTTCCTTCTTGTGATACTTTACTAAGAATGAGTTCCAACTCCATTTAGGTCAGTGGTTCTCAACCTTCCTATTGCTGCGGCCCTTTAATACAGTTCCTGTGGGTTGCAACCCACTGGTTGAGAACCGCTGGTCTAGGTTAACACGAAAGATATAAAGTCTCCATCTTTTTTAATGGCTGAATAGTATTTCATGGTATACATATACTATAGTTTGATAATCCATTCCTGGGTAAATGAGCATTTAGGTTGTTTCCACATCTTGGCGATTGTAAATTGAGCTGTGATGAACAGTCTAGTGCAAATATCCTTATAATAAAATGATTTTTTTTCTTCTGAGTAAATTCCTAGTACTGGGACTTCAGGGTCAAATGGGAGGTCTAATTTCAGTTGAGGTTTCTTCATACTTCTTTCCAAATACATTAGTTTGAAGTCCAACCAACAGTGTAAAAGTGTTCCCTTCTCTGCACATCCATGCCAGCATCCGCAGATTTGAAACTTTATGATGTGAGCTATTCTCATTGGGGTTAAGTGATATTTCAGGGTATTTTTGATTGCCATTTCTCTGATGATTAGAGACAATGAGCAGTTTTTCAAATATTTGTTAGTCATTTGTATATCTTCCTCAGAAAAAGTTCTATTCTTATCTGTTGCCCAGTGGTAGATGAGATTGTTTGCTTCTTGTTGATTAATCTGAGTTCTTTGTATGTTCTAATTGTCAAGCCTTGTCAGATTCATTCCCTGCAAATATCTTTTCCCATTCTGAAGGCTGTGTATTTGATTTACTGATTGTGTCCTTACCTATGCAGAAGCTTTTCAGCTTAATTAAGTCCCATATGTTTATTTGTTGTTGTTGTTGTTGCAATAATTGCTGAAGTCTTTTTCATAAAATCTTTCCCAGTCCAACATCGCCAAGAGTTCTTCCCACACTTCTTCCAAAATTTTGTTTCATGTAGTAGATTTAAGTCTTCCATCAATGTTGAGTCATTTTTTGCAAGCAGTGAAAAATGAAGTTCCAATTTGTCTTTTTCATGTTGTTGTCCTGTTCTCTCAGCATCATTTGTTGAAGATTCTTTTCCTCACTGTATGCTTTTGTTTATCTAAGGTTAGGCAGTCTCTGCTTGCTGATTTCATCTCTTGGTTTTCTATTCTATTCTATTTTGTCTCTATTTGGGTGTCAATACCATGCTGTTTTGATCATTGTGGGCTTGTAATACAGCCCAAAGTCTGGTAAGGTGATGCCTCTGGCTTTGTTTTTAGTACTAAGAATAGCCTTGGCTACATAAGGTTTTTTATAATTCTATACCAAACAAAGTACTATTTTTTCCAGTTCTTCAAAGTATGATCTTGATATTTTAAAGAGGATTGCTCTAAATCCCAAGATTGCTTGGGTAGAATAGACATTTTAACAATGGGAAATCTTATCCTTGATTTGCTTTCCAAACTGGCAGTTAATTGACACATACCAAGGCTACTGATTTGTAGACATTGATTTTATACTCTCAGACATAACCATATTTTTCTTTCTTTCTTTTTTTTTTTTTTTTAAGAGACAAAGTTTCACTTTGTCACCCTTGGTACAGTGCTGTAGTGTCACAGCTCACAGCAACCTCCAGCTCTTGGATTTAGGGGATTATCTTGCCTAAGCCTCCTGAGGAGCTGGGACTACAGGTGCCTGCCACAACACCTGGCTATTTTTTGTTGCAGTTTGGGTGGGGCTGGGTTTGAACCGCCATCCTCAGTATATGGGGCTTTCATGAGGCCGGCACCCTACTCACTGAGCCACAGGCACCACCCACCTTATTTTTCTTGATCACTTCCAGGGGTTTTGTGGTTGAGTCTCTGTGTTTTTCAAAATATGAGATGACATCATCAGTAAATAGAGAGTTTAACCTCCTCTGCCCCCATATGGAGGCCTTTATATCCTTCTCTTGCTGACTGCATCGGCTAGAAGTTCCCCACCTATGTTGAATAGTAGTGGTGATAATGGACCTATTTTCCTGGTTCCAGTTTTAAGTGAATAAGCTTTCAGATTTACTCCAGTTAGTATGATATTAGCTGTGTGTTTGTCATAGATGGTTTTAATCAGCTTAAGAAATGTGCTGCCTATGCCTATTCTCTTAAATGTTATTGTTAGAAAAGGATGCTGAATTTTATTGAATGCTTTTTCTGCATCTATTGAGACGATCGTATGATCCTTTATTTTTTTTTTTTTCTATTGGTATGTTAAACCAGCCTTGCATCCCTGGAATTAAGCCTAAGTAATTATGATGTATATTTCATTTTAATGTGTAGCTGCAATCTATCAGCTAAGATTGTTTTCTTCCCTTTTTTTAAAATTAAATCATAGCTGTGTACATTAATGCAATTATGGGGTACCATGCACTGGATTTATATACGATTGAAAATATTTTCATCACACTGGTTAACATAGCCTTTCTGGGGAGATGAGAGGGGAGGATGGGTAGAGGAAGGGTAATTGGCAGGACCACCTGTATGGCGCATCTTACAAGGGTACATGTGAAACTTACTAAATATAAAATATAAATGTTTTAACACAGTATTAGCTACAATTTTATTGAGTTTTTTTGTATTAATATTTATTAGTGGAATTGATCTGTAGTTCTTTTTAGTTGGATGCTTTCCTGGGTTTGGCATCAAGGTTACATTTGCATCATAGTACATGTTAGGGAAGGGCCGTTCCTTCTCAAGGTCTTAGAATTATTTCTGCAGTATAGGTACAAACTCATCTTTAAAAGTGTAATGACAGAGCTTCCAGGCTTTTTTTGTTGTTGAAAGTTTTTTATTGTTTCTTCTATCTCATTGCTAATTATTGGTCTGTTCAAAACATATATTTCTTCCTGGTCAAGTCTAGGGAGATGTTATGATTCCAGGTATTGGTCGATTTCCTCCACATTACCAGATTTCTATACTTAAAAGATTTTTGTAGTGGTCAGAAATAATCTTCTTGTATCTCTGTGGTATCAATTGCTATTTTCCCCATTTTGTTTCTGATGGAATTAGTAAAGATTTTACTTTTCTCTTTCCAGTTAATTTGGATGATGGTTTATCGATTTTATTTCTCTTTTCAAAGACCCAAATTTTTGTTTTATTTCTTTTCTTTTTTTTTTTTTTGCCAGGGCTGGGTTTGAACTCACCATCCCTGGCATATGGAGCTGGCACCCTACCGCTTTGAGCTTCTTTTGTTTTCAATTTAATTTATTTCTTATTTAATTTTGTTTATTTCTTTTCTTCTGCTTGTTAGGCCTAGTAGGCCTACACTAAGTTGGAAAAATTTTAGACTTAGGCTAAGGTGTAAAAATACCAGTTAACTCCTGGCAAATTTCTGGGCTGCAAGATTTCAGCAAAATGGAGTAAGCCCAGTTCACTCCCAAGATAGATGGGAAAGTACTAATTGATTTCTTCCTTCTAGTTCACTCCAAATTTCTTGTTTTTCTTAACTCCTTGAGAAACAGACCAGGAGGTACCAATTGTCCCTGGACTGACCTTTAAGAAATAATAGGTAGGGAAAGTACTAAAACAAACAAGCACAAAATTTTGCTT
This sequence comes from Loris lydekkerianus, assembly GCA_963574355.1. Taxonomy (NCBI): domain Eukaryota; kingdom Metazoa; phylum Chordata; class Mammalia; order Primates; family Lorisidae; genus Loris; species Loris lydekkerianus. The sequence continues at coordinate 74,323 of CAUYPK010033864.1, forward strand.
GTACAATGCTTCCTAACCTACCCAGATGTACCTGGGCAGTTTGTGAGCCAACCACGATGCAGACCAAGCCTTAAAAACTGGACCCCTTAAGGACTTGGGGCTATTGTCTGAACCCCTGTGTTGGGTGTGAGGCAGTGGCTATCTGGCTCTTCAATAGGGGACTCTTCTGTGAATTCAGTTTGTTTGGCAGTGTGGTCTTAGTGGAACTCCTGGGCATAGCATGCTGGGTTTGGGATTAAATTGCAGAATGAGAAATTTTAGAGGAAAACCAAAATAAAACAAAAAAACATAGACCTATAGGCCTGATGTAACTCTGAGGAGAAAGTGTCAGAACCTACCAGATTTTCCAAGGGAAGAACTTGCAAAACAGAAGAAGGATCAAAATATTGGCAGAGAAGCTTGGAACCTGGTGAGAAGGGTAGGTGAAACAGTTTATTTCTCCCTGCCCCATATCTCTGGCAGTCAGTGGGTTCCAATAGTCAGAGCTATTGGAGACCCTTTCAGCTCTCACGAGACAAAAGCTACAGCTGTTACTGCTGCTGCAGTGAAATGAGAACTTCTGGAGGACAGAGCACTAGGCAGCCAGCCCCTGTCACCAAAGACCTGAGACAATAGGCACCATATTGTTTCACCACCTACTATGTGTCTTTGTTCTCCCCCAAAGGGCTTCAGCCTCTCAGTTTTCAGGTGGCCTATTCACATACAAACATTTGCCAACTCCAGCCCAGCCACAGGAGCCACAGGGGCCACTACTTGACAGTAGAACCTGGACATTGTGGGCAGGCTGCTTTCCAGAAAGACGGACAGAGAAAACCAGGGTCTATCCAGACCCTTTCTTTTCCTTACCCGTGCTATTAGGAGAGAGGATTGTGTTGGAGCTCTCAGGAGCTGGTTCTCCTCGTCTATTTGAGCTTCCACAGAGAGAGAAGCTTATACCTTTTCTCTGCAAAGGACTAAGATGTGCTTAGACTGTGAGCTCCCTACTTATTGGCTGCTTTTCTGTCTCCTCAGAGCAGAACACATCCTGCAGCGGAGGAACATCTCATTGCTTGAGCATCTCACTGAGGACCTGGGACTAGCTCACTACTCCCTGGCACAGTTGGGGACCCAGGGACAGGTCCAAAGGCAAGATCCCGTACCCCCAGGACTTAAGCATTTTACTCAGGAGTATGGAGGGAAAATTTATGAACTAACCTTGAGAGAAGAGGATGCCTGTGTGGGCAAAACTAAAAAGAGAGTGAAATATATGTCCTAGCTACAGTGTACCCCAGGACATCCCTCCCACGGGAGAGCAGTGTTGTCAGTCCAGGGTGGATTCTTAGACCGGAAAGGTCTCAGGCTGCAGTGCCATCTAGGGGAGCATATCTGGTTTGAGTTCCAGTCTGCTGACAAATGCTGAAGGGAGACATTGTGAGGAAGAGAAGAGGGAAACCCACTTCTAACAATCAAATTGTGGCTCTCTCAAGGGCTCCAGGCCTCCACAGGCAGACATTCTGGCTAAGGGACAGTTCAGCCTCACCCTGCAGGCTTTACCCCAGAGGGCCAAAAGGGCCTAGATCCCTGCAAGGACAGTTCCCTTACCAGCTTCTGTGGATCCTGAGGGCAGGCTCATACCACTGCACCCACCTGCACTGCTCCCACCCACTTTCACTGCTGTAGCAGATATTAAGGAGTTGCACTAAGTTCCAGGACCCCACCCACCCCTGGGGCAGTTAAATAATTCTGAGCAGCTAGAGCCAGTCACAGGACCCAAAACCAACATATGTTCCATCTGACAAGCACCACCTACTGACAACAAGATCAATTTGCATAGCCCCTTCCAGCACTGACAGACTTGATCATACCCAGTGAAGCCAATTCTGACCCACTAGCACCAGCTACTGTCTCAAATATTAAACTAGCATGTCAATATAAGTCACACCAAGAGGACCACAGACTGGGGATAAAGAATCACAAAGACTTCTATCTCACTCATGAAAGAAAGAGAGGGGATCTTCTCACACACACAATTCACCACCAATACAGCCTACAAATAACTAGCAACTGAGAAAAAATATCACCAACCCAGGCATTTATCCAGAACCTAGACCCCCATCAAAGGACTGCAAAAAAAGCCAAAGTTCTTCTTACCCAACATATGCTGCAGATAACTCCATTATAAGAAACAGCAGAAGAACAAAAAAGGCTATTAAGACAAAAGGAAATCTCGGGGCCAGGGACAGTGACTCACACCTGTAATCTCAGCATGCTGAGAGGCCGAGGCAGGTGGATTGCCTAAGCTCACAAGTTTGAGACCAGCTTGAGCCAGAGCAAGACCTCTTCTCTAAAAAAAAGATGAGGTCTTTTTTTTAGACCTCATCTAAAGGTCTAAATGAGCTGTTTTTCCAACAGCTAGGTGTCAAGGCAGGCACCTGTAGTCCCAGCTACTTAGGAGGCTGAGGCAAGATAATCATTTGAACTCAAGAGTTTAAAGTTGCTATGAAATATGAAGCCACAGCATCCTACCGAAGGCAACAAAGTGAGACTCTGTCTCAAAAAAAGAAAGAAAAAGAAAAAAAGAAATCCAAAAGTAACAATGGCAACCACTCCAGAGACAAAGAATCAGCAAATGAATGCTAAAGTACAAAAAGTCAGATCAAGAAGACTCCCTAGAAGGGAACAGTAGTTCTCTAGTAATAGATACCAATCAAAATAAAAACATAAATGACAGGAGGAATTCCAGAAATGAGCTGTAAAGAAGCTCAATAAAATAAAAGAAATTAAAAACAAACTCAAAGAAACCAGAAAAATAACTCAGGAAATGCATAAAATAACCACCAAAGAAATCAACATATTGAAAAAAAAATAGAATTTTTTTTTAAATGAAAAACTTTATGTAAGGAAATAAAAAGACAGTGAAAAGTTCTAAAAATATACTAGACCAGGCAAAAGAAAGACTCTTGGATCTTGAAGACAACTCTTTCAAATTAACTCATACTTAAAATACAGATTAGAGAATTCTGTTAAGCCATGAGGCAAAATAATAATAATAATAATTTACAAAGGAAAACCCATCAACGTAAATGTAGATTTCTTAACTGAGACTTTATAAAATAGAGGGGATATGGGGTTTATCTGAAGTCATCTTAAATAGAATGACTGCCACCCTAATTCTCATCCTAAAAAACTGAGGAGGGGGTGGGGAGGAGGAAGAAGAGACGAAGGAAGGAAGGAAAAAGGAAGGAAGGAGAGAGAAAGAAGAAGAAGAAAAAGGAAAAAGACTTTTATAGGCAACCAAAGAATGAGAGAATTTATCAAAACCAGACTGCCCTGCAGAAAACAGTCAGAACTTCATTTTATACAAGTCAGCACAGCAGATATTCATCAATGTAAAACCATCCAAAAGCTAAATCTTAGCACACAAATAAAATAGCAGCATGAGAAGCAAAACCAGGTAATAGGTATTATCCATAAGAATGAACCAAACAGTAGCTAAGACATCAATTCTATTCAACATAACACTAAATGCCCCTCTCTAGAGACATAACTTGGATGAATGGATGAAAAAATACAACCCCAATCTTCTGTCTCTAGGAAATACAAGGACTCAGAAAGACTTAAGGTGAAGTAATGGGGGGAAAATACATTGGAAAAAAAACACACAAAATATATATATACACACACACATACCATGCAAATGGAAACCAAAAGAAAGCAGGCATAGCCATTCTCAAGTAAGATAAAATCGATTTTAAATCAATAATAGTAAAGACAGACATAGACAATCACTTTATAATGGGAAAAAGAGCAATTCAACAAGAAGGATTTATATATAAATGTTTATATACCTAACACAGGATCACCCAGATTCAAAAGCAAACCCTACTAGATCTAAGCCAACAGATAACCGCAGCATCCTAATGACTAGTGACTGCAATAACCCACTGACAGTACTGGACAGACCATCTAAGAAAATATAAGTAAAGAAATACTGGATTTATGAGAGGCTCTAGGGCAAATGAGCCTACCAAGCAATTACAGAATACTTTACCCAAAAAGTACTGATTATACACTATTCTCATTAGCACATGGAATATTCTTTAAGACTGATCATATCTTAGGGAACAAAACACCTCTCAACAAATAAAAAAACAGAATATATCATGTATCTTCTCAGGCTACAATGCATTAAAACTAGAAATCAATTCCAAGACAAACATTCAATTCTTCAGTTCTGCCCAAGTCATGGATATTAAACAACCTGCTGCAGAACAATTATGGAGTGAATGATGAAATTAAGATGGAAATGAAAAGATTCCCTGACCTGAAGAACATAGGAAACATAAGGTATCAAAATATAAGGAACTCAATGAAAGCATGCTTAGGGTAAAATTCAAAGCCTCAAAGGACTGTATCAGAAAGAGACACAGATAACAAATTAACAATCTAATATCACATCTCAAGGAATAGCAAAAAAGGGATAGCAAAATACACTCAAAACCAGCAAAAGAAAACAAATAAGAGGTCAGGCTAGAACTAAATGAATTAGAAAAATAAAATGCAAAGGATCAGGGAAATAAAAAGTTAGTTCTATAAAAAAGTAAACAAAATTGATAAGACTTCTTGCTAGATTAATCAGGAACAGAAGAGAAAGCACCCAAATAAGCTCAATCAGAAAAGAAAAGAGAGATAAGACAACTAATAACACACAAATACAAAATACCACCTGAGTATTTTGAAAACCTCTATGCCTATAAACTAAAAAACATAGAGGAAATAGACAAATTCTGGAAATATACCACTTTCCAAGACTTAGGAATAAATACCAGATAGATACACTGCCAAAATTTTACCAAACTTACAAAGAACTGGTACCCACACTACAGAAATTATTCCATGACATCAGGGAAGCAAACACCCCCAATACATAATTACAATTTTTTTTTTTTTTTTTTTTTTTGAGACAGTCTCAGAACTGTCATCCAGGGTAGCGTACCCTGGAGTCACAGAAACCTCCAACTCCTGGAACTCAAGTAATGCTCTTGCCTCTGTTTTTTCATTCTTAGTAGAGATGAGGTCTTGCTTTTACTCAGGCTGGTCTTAAACTCAGGAGCTCAAGCAATCTACCTGCCTCGGCTTCCAAGAGTGCTAGGATTACAGGAGCGAATCATAGTGCCCGGTCCAAATGATTCTAAGAAGAAACAGGAATGGAAGAAAAATATCTTAAGATTATAAAAGCAGGGGGCAAAGACAAGATGGCTGACTGAAGCCAGCTTTCCACAGAGGCTCCTGTGAAGAAGGAGAGTTAAAGGACAAAAATTTATCAAGTAACCTGGTGGATTTAAGATGCACCAAGAGAGAAGGCTGAAGAACGCACATTCACCCCTCTGAGAAGAGCTGCGACCACAAGGATACAAACAAAAGGTACAAAATCCATCACCAAGCAGGCAGGAGTCCTCTCCCCCATAAGAACAGCTCAGAGTGCCCCACGAACAAACGGGCAGAGTTCAAAGGTCCTCCCACTACACTCCACGGGAGAGACCCTCTAAAAACTGGACCTGCCTCCCCTACGAGGGTGCCATGGCATTCTCCTGCAAGGCATAAAACTGTATAAAACTGTATATATTCTCTACCTGCAACTCTGAGCTCCAAGCACTCCACTCCACTCTCACTCTGACATCTGGAGGCCTGTCCCCCAGGAGTTCAGATTCTTGGGTGTTTTGTAGAGGGGTGTGGACAAAGCCTGAACTGCAGCTGGTCAGCGCTGACTCTGGGACACGAGAGCAAGGAGAGGATGGCGGGCTGAGAGAGAACCACACCAGAGCAGCAGTTCCCAGAGGCACAGAGCGGCAGCTGTCTTTTAGCAGCAATACGTCTCACTTCCGGATATTCTGAAGCCACAACCCCTGTCTCCCTGGAAAACCAGAGGAGGCCAGTAACCACCTGTGAGTAAAGGATTTGCCTGAGGCAATACCAACTCACAAACCCAGGAAGCTGAGAGGGCAGGGCTGACCCTAAGAGGCACCTGGCCCTCAGGGGATCGTCAGCCTATAGACAAAGGAAGGCAGCAGGATAGAACTGACAGGTAACCGAATACAAAGCTGCAGGAACAAAGACAGGGCTTTGGAACTCAAAACATCTTCTCTTCTTCAGGGGAATTTAGCAGTTCTGTTCTTTTCTGTCAGTAACATCAATCAGGGGCGGGGCTGGAACTGAGTGAACATCCCCGAACCTTCATCAAGCGCCCAAGGCTGTCAGGCCTCACCTCATCCTGCTAGACAGAGGCAGAGCGCAGAGGCCTAGCAAATTTCCTTGTGATTCAGGCAGGTCAGCCAAATGGAGGGTGACCAGTGACTGGGTGTGACAGAGGTGCAAGGTGAGGAAGGAGGCATCAACCTTCCCATACTGATCTATATGCTGGGTGGCTTCTATTGACCCCACGAAGCACTGGAGCAAGCCACATCAGAGTAGTCACCAGACTCCTGTGATCCAGTTCCAAGAGACTTATTAAACTCTCCCACCCAAGACAGGTGCTGACTGAAATAATTAATTTGGACCTTTTGAACTGAGCCAATCACCTGAGGACTATTCAGGTGGTGCCCTGGGTGTGTGGTTGTAGGAAGGTTTGATTTTCCTTTTCCAACTGTTGCCTTTGGTGGGCAGGGTGAATTAATTGCTGGTATTTCTCCACAGCTGACACTTCAACCCAGAGTAACTATATCACTAGGGTCGAATAGAAACCAGCTAAAAACAAGACAGAACCACTTAGCCCCACCACACCAAATAGGAACCCAGTTTCTCAGTCCACAGCACTGTATGGGTCCTCGACAAAGCTCCAAGGGAATAATCAAAGAAAGTAATACAATCATGGGGCAAAATCAGCAGAAAACTCTGGTAACATGAATAACCAGAATAGATCAACTCCCCCCAAGGAAAGATATGGCCGCTGTAATAGATCTCATCCATAAACAACTGGCTGAGATGTCAGAAATCAAATTCAGAATTTGGATTGCAAAAAAGATTAATAAAGTGGAGGGAAATTTGCAATTAGAACTTCAAGAAGCAATTCAAAAATTGGAATTACAAATTCGAGGAGAAATTCAAAAGTTGTCTCAAAAATTTAACAAATTTAAAGACAAAACCACCAATGACTTAGACACACTAAAGCAAGAATTTGCAACCATCAAAGATATGAAAAATACAGTAGAATCTCTCAGTAACAGAGTGGAGCAAGCAGAATAAAAGATTTCTGACATTGAAGACAAAGCCTTTGAATGCTCCCAAACTCTCAAAGAGAAAGAGAAATGAAGAGCAAAAACAAATCATTCTCTCAGAGAGCTCTGGGATAATTCAAAGAAGGCTAATATCCAAATCATTGGAATCCCTAAAGCCAATGAATTGGCCTCGCTAGGCAGAGGCCCTTCTCCATGAAATTATGAAAGAGAATTTTCCAGACACGCCTAGAGATTCTGAAATTCAGATAGCAGACAGCTTCAGAACCCCAGCATGACTCAACCCCAATACGGCATCCCCCAGGCACATCATAATTAACTTCACTAAAGTTAATATGAAGGAAAAAATTCTCAAAGCAGACAGACATAAGAAAGCCATTACCGACAAAGGGAAGAATATTAGAATGACTGCAGATCTCTCTGCTGAAACTTTTCAAGCTAAAAGAGAGTGGTCATCTACTTTTAATCTCCTAAAGAAAAAATACTTTCAAGCCCTGGATCCTACATCCTGCTAATCTGAGTTTCATTTATGATGGAGAAATTAAATACTTTAATGACACTAATATGTTGAAGAAATTTGCCATAACCAAACCAGCTCTGGAACATATTCTCAGACTTATTCTCCATAATGACCAACCCAATCCTCTACCACAAAAGTAAACTCACTCAGAAACTTTTAAGCAAACTCCAACTTCCACACTGGCAAAAGGATTAACAATGTCCACTGGACTTTTGAAAAACTCGATAGCCAAAACTTCACCAAACTTATCAATATTATCCATTAATGTGAACATCTTAAATTGTCCTCTAAAGATGCACAGGTTAGCTGACTGGATACAAAAACTC
>CAUYPK010033865.1:0-11487 GCA_963574355.1 Loris lydekkerianus
AGAGTGCTGGGATCACCGGGGCGAGCCACCTCGGCCTCCCAGAGTGCTGGGATCACCGGGGCGAGCCACCTCGGCCTCCCAGAGTGCTGGGATCACCGGGGCGAGCCACCTCGGCCTCCCAGAGTGCTGGGATCACAGGGGCGAGCCACCTCGGCCTCCCAAAGTGCTGGGATCACAGGGGCGAGCCACCTCAACCTCCCAGATCACAGGAGTGAGCCCCCGTGCCTGACCAGAAGCAGTGGCTTTAACAACATCGTGTATTACTACTGTATGCCACTGAATTGTTCACTTTAAAATTGTTAAATTTGAGCCGGTCATGGCAGCTTACACCTTACCATCTCAGAGACCCAGGAGGCAGGAGGAGGCAGGATCACTTGAGGCCAGGAATTCAAGGCCAGCTTGGGCAATATAGTGAGACTTCTTCTTTAGAAAAAAAGAAAAGTTAATTTTATGTTATGTGAATTTCACATCAAATTTTTAATTTCTACAGCAATAACCATACTTACTAGTGAAATATTGAAAGCCTTCCACTGAGATGTTCTTTATCACCACTTCTCTGTAACTCTCAGCCAACTTACCAGTTATAAATAAGGAGAAGAGGAAAGAGGAGAGGAAGTAGAGGAGGAACAGGAGAAGGGCGGATGGCGAGAGGAGAAATAAAATGCGTAAGATTCAGTAAGGAAGAAATACACTGTCGTATCAATAAGCACAGGTAACATTATTATATACCTAGAAAATCTAAACAAATCTATGAATCAACGTTTACAATCAATGAGTTTAGGCCTATAGTCCCAGCTACTTGGGAGCCTGAGGCAGAATCACTCAAACCCAGGAGTTTGTTTTGTTTTGTTTTGTTTCGCAGTTTTGGCCGGGGCTGGGCTTAAACCCGCCACCCCTGGTATATGGGGCCAGCACCCTACTCCTTGGGCCACTGACACTGCCCAAACCCAAGAGTTTGAGGTTGCTGTGAACTATTATACCATAGTACTCTATCAAGGATGACAAGTGAGACTCCATCTCAAAAAAAAATAAATACGTAAAAGCCGAGTGGAACATTGGGTGCCACCACTGTGAACTCCACAAGCTAGTGGTGGTCCCCTATGCCCCAACCTTTGGAAATTCTATAAAAGAAAAAAAAAAAGTGAGTTTAGTTAGATCATTAGATACAAGGTCAAAATTTTTTAAAATTCTTTGCATTTCTATTTATCCAATTAGAAATAGAAAAATGCAAATACATATATAGTAGCATAAAGGAATAATTACATAGGGATAAGTACAACAAAATTGCGCAAAATGGCTACATAGAAAATGGTAACATTTTATTTAAAAGTATTAAAGGAAAATGAAAAGATTTACTATGTTCAAGGATTGAAATACTTAGCACTGTTAAGATACCAGTTCTCCCTAACTTGATCTATAAATTTAATGGAATCACAATTAAAATCCTAGCACCTTTTTTTTTTTTTTTTTGAGACAGAGTCTCACTCTGTTGCCCTAGGCAAAGTGCCATGGCATCATAGCTCTCAGCACCCTCAAACTCTTGGGCTCAAGCCATCCCCCTTCCTCAGCCTCCTGAGTAGCTGCCCACCACCACGCCTAGCTAGTTTTTCTGTTTTTAATAGAGATGGAGTTTTGCTCTTGCTCAGGCTGTTCTTGAACTCCTAAACTCAAGCAATCCAGCCCAGGCCTCCCACAGATAATAGGCATGAGCTACCACACTCAGCCCAGCACTTTTTTTTTTTTTTTTTTTTTTGAGACAAAGTCTCACTTTGTCTCCTTCAGTAGAGTGCTGTGGCATCACAGCTCACAGCAGCCTCAGGCTCTCGGGCTTAAGCGATTCTCTTGCCTCAGCCTCCCAAGTAGCTGGGACTACAGGCACCCGCCACAATGCCTGGCTATTCTTTGGCTGTAGTTGTCATTGTTGTTTGGCAGGCCTGGGCTGGATTTGAGCCCACCAGCTTGAATGTGGACGGCACCATAATGAGCTATGGTTACCGAGCCCAGCACGTTTCTTTCTTTTTTTTTTCTTTTTTGCCTGTTGTGTGTGTTGTGTGCCTATCTGGGGATGTCTCTGTGCGATTTGTGTGTGTGGATGTGTTACTCTGCCAGCGCTTTTCTTCTGTGTGTGTGGGGTGATCCTGGATAATTGAGGGTATGAGGGAGATTTAAAATTGATAAGCCAATTCTAGAATTTATATGAAAATACAGAGAGCTAAGAATAGCTAAGATGATCTGTAAGAATAGCTAAGAACAAAGAAGGGGTGGGAGGACAATAGTCCCCTCTTATCTGTGGGGTCTACAGGGAATACGTTCTGAGCCGCCCTGTGAATGCTGGAAGTCATGGATAGTGCAAGCTTAGCCATTCTATCGTTTTTCCCCATGTGTACACACCTATGACAAAGTTTAACTTACAGATTAGGCACAGAAGAGATTAACAAGAATAATAATAAAGTGGAATATGGGCGGTGCCTGTGGCTCAGTGGGTAGGGTGCTGGCCCCATATAACAGGGGTGGTGGGTTCCAATCTGGCCCCAGGAAACTTCAACAAAAAAATAGCCAGGCATTGTGGTGGCCAGGCTGAGGCAAGAGAATCACCTAAGCCCAAGAGCTGGAGGTTGCTGTGAGCTGTGATGTCACAGCACTCTACAAAGGGTGACAAAGTAAGACTCTGTCTCTAATAATAATAATAATAATAATAAAGTGGAATAATTCTAATATACTGTAATCAAAGTGATGTGATATGGTGTCTCTCTCCCTCTCAAAATTCCTTATTGGACTGTACCTCAGGTACAGTTCTGAAGTTCTGAAGGCAGAACCGCAGACAAGGGGGACTACTGTATAATATTTATGACAGTTGAGTATTAATGCAAAAGGTGTGGGCATTTGCCCCCAGCCCCCAACCCCTGCAATCTAGGAAAACATCTACATCCTTGCCAACACTGATTATTGTCAGTCTATCTTTTGTTTGAGATGTGATGTCACTATGTTGCCCAGGCTGGCCTTGAGCTCCTGGGTTCAAGCAGTCCTCCCCGGTTGGCTTCCCATGGAGATCCTTGCCGAATGTGATGTACGAAAATCACATTTCATCATTTTAGGTTTTGTTTTGTTTTGTTTTGTTTTTTTCAGTTAGTCACAAGGTTGAACACACATTTGTTAACCATTCTTCTTTGGGAGACTCTTCCATTTTTAGTGAGATCTACTTCTTTCTGATTTTTAAACAGTTCTTTGTATATAATAAAGAGATTAACCATGTTTCTATGACATATGAAGCAACTATTTATTTTTTCTTAGTTTGCTATTTTACTTTGTTTTGTGTTCTGTCCTATCATCCGGAAGTTCTTAATTGTCATAAGTAACATCTGTCCACTTTTTCTTTGGTTTCCTGTCCTTGGTATCAATGCCAAGAAAAACCTTCTTTTTCCCAGTATTTTTGTCTGTTTTTGAGGCCAAGGTCACACTGCTCATCAACAGTGAAGCCAGAATTCAAACATAATTGTGTCTTACTTTATACCTTGTAACTCCTCACTGTACTATTCGAAACAACAGCAATTATCTCTGAGTTTTAAGAATATAGGTTATATTTATTTTTATTTACCTGTATTTTCACACATATGTACAGTAAGACATATGTAGATAGTAAGACTTAAGAGTATTGTGAGTAAGAGAGGGACTCTGGAACCAGATGGCCTGGGCTCACATCCCAGCTGTTTTCTTTTCTTTTCTTTCTTTTTTTGGAATCAGAGTCTCACTCTGTCTCCCTGGGTAGAGTGCTGTGGCATCACAGCCCACAGCAAACTCAAACTCTTGAGTTCAAGCGATTCTATTGCCTCAGCCTCCCAAGTAGCTGGGATTACAAGCACCCATCACAAAGCCTGGTTGGGTTTTCTATTTTTAGTAGAGAGGAGGTCTTGCTCTTGCTCAGGCTGATCTTGAACTCCTAGGCTACTTGATCCAACCTACCTTGGTCTCCCAGAGTGCTCAGATTACAGGCCTGAGTCACCTCGCCTGGCCCACCTATTTTAGCTGCATGACTGTGGGCAAGTTGTAATACTTAACCTACCTGTGCCTCAGTTTACTTAGCCATAAAAGGTGGAAAATAATAGTGCCTACAATGTAAAATTATTGTGTAGAGCAATAAATTAAGACATGTTAGAACAGTGCATGGTACATTATGAGCTCAATCTAAATCTTTGTTTTAATGAACATATATTGCTTTGATAATAAAAAGAAGCTAAAGTTATTGTTTTGTTTTTGTTTTTTTAGAGATAGAGTCTCATTTTGTTGCCCTCAGTAGAGTGCCATAGTGTCACAGCTCACAGCAACCTCTAACTCCTGGGCTTAGGCGATTCTCTTGCCTCTACCTCTGGAGTAGCTGGGACTACAGGCACCCGCCACAACGCCGGGTTATTTTTTTTTGCAGTTTGGCCCGTGCTGGCTTTGAACCCGCTACCCTCAGTATATGGGGCCAGTGCCCTACCCCACTGAGCCACAGGCACCACCCTAAAGTTATTGTTTAAACGAGGCTTCATGTACACTGTAATTAGAAAGGGCAAGTAAGTGAAAAGCCCCTTAGCGCAGTTCCCCTGGAGAGCTGTCCTGGGGGTTTTGGGGGCGCTTCCTCTTGTCCAGGCTTTATACTCAGATGAAGGTCCCCCACAAAAGGAAGCAGCCCCCACCATGCTCCTGCTTCCAGCCTGGGGCTTTGTTTCCAAGCCTTGGCGCTTTCTCATCTCAACCGGCTTTCTAAGTAATAAACAAATATTTGGCAGACAGAAAAAGAAAAAGAAAAGGTTTGATTCGTTATTCGGACACTTCCTGAGTGGTGGCAATGTGTGGCCCCCTGGCCAGGTAACCACCGCCTTGGCAGGAACACTGCGTGCTGGTCACTTAATAGAAACAACCTCCAGGCACACTGGCAGCTGTTCCAGGAGGCAGACGCCGCTGTATCCCTATTTTACAGAGGAAAAACTAAAGTGCAGAGAGTCCGCAGACTTGTCCCAAATCCCCAAAACTGGCAAGCGGCAGGGCCAGCCTGGTTGAAAGGTGGCTTGAGCAGCTGCACTTTGTGACTCCTGGGGCTCCTGTCCCAAGGGTCCTCTGAGCCCCAGCCCTACTGAGTCAGAAGTCAGCTGTTGGAAGGACTTTTTTCTTGGGCACTTGGCTGCAGGGAGGGAGGAGGTTTTCTGGGCTGTGGGCCAGGACCTCTGCTCTGCAGACACCCAGAGCAGGTGCCCCGCTCCCCTAATGGGGTGCTCCCAGCCTCCTGCACCATCACCCCTCTGGGCAGGTGGCTCTGCACTGCCAGCCAGAGCCAGGGTCAGAACTCTGAACCAGTCACAGCTCCCCACAGAGCCTGTCCTCCCCACATCCTCCTCCAGGAAGCCCTGGAAGCCTTAGCCCTGTCCCTTCCTAGTCCCAGCTTCTCTCAGCCCTCAGGTCTGTGTTGAGGGCCTGTCTTCCCATCCTCCTCAGCCCACATGTCCTTCTCTTCTGAAGCAGGAATGAGGCTGCTTTCACCCTTGAGTTCCCTGAAGTCTCTAGCTAAGAGCTGGGCTCATAGAAAGTGCTATTTTGGGTGGTGCCTGTGGCTCAAGGAGTAGGGCACCGGCCCCATATACCAGAGGTGGTGGGTGCAAACCCAGCCCTGGCCAAAACTGCAAAAAAAAAAAAGAAAGTGCTATTTTTATTTTATATTTTATTTTATTATTTTATTTTGTTTTATTGACAGAGTCTTTCACCCTGGGTAGAGAGGAGTTGCATCATAGCTCACAGCCTCAGCGTCCTGAGTAGCTGGGACTACAGCCACCCACCCAGCTAGTTTTTTCCATTTTTACTAGAAACGAGGTCTCTCTCTTGCCCAGCTGGTCTCAAACTCCTGAGCTCAGGTGATCCACTGCCTCGGCTTCCCAGAGTGCTAGGATTACAGGCATGGGCCACTGCACCTGGCCTAGAAAGTGCTTTTAAAAATAAAACTGGGCTGTGCCTGTGGCTCAATGAGCAGGGCGCCAGCCCCATACACTGAGGGTCGCGGGTTCAAAGCCAGTACCGGCCAAACTGCAACAAAAAAATAACTGGGCGTTGTGGCGGGTGCCTGTAGTCCAGCTACTCGGGAGGCTGAGGCAAGAGAATTGCCTAAGCCCAAGAGCTGGAGGTTGTTGTGAGTTGTGACACCATGGCACTCTACCCAGGATGACAGACTGAGACTCTGTCTCTAAAAAAAAAAAAAAAAAAACTCGGTGAAGAATGAATGTAACTAGGTCCAAGAAAGAATTCCAGCAGCATGGGCTCGGAGCCCATAGCTCAGTGGTTAGGGCGCTGGCACATGCACCCAGGCTGCCGGGTTCAAACCTAGCCCCAGCCTGCTAAACAAACAAACAAACAAAAAATAGGGCATTGTGGCAAATGCCCGTAGTGCCAGGTTGGGAGTCTGATGCAAGAGAATCACTTGAGCCCAAGAGTTTAAGGTTGCTGTGAGCTATGACGCCATAGCACTCACTGAGGGCAACATAGTGAGACTCTGTCTCAAAAAAAAAAAAAGAATTTCACCATGAACACATCATACACAGCCTGGCTTCTGTGAAAGTAACTGGCCGGTGAATGGCTGGATGCTGCCCTGAGCAGGTTTAGTCCCCAGTTCTGTATGAATCATGAACCTGGGTTTCCTTAGCTGTAGAGAGTGGACATGGTGGAACAGTCCTGTAGTCCCCAGGGCTGGAGGGGAGGACAGCCATGTGGATGCTGTGTGCCGCCTCATTTCCAGTCCTCAGCCACTATTGGGCACCCTGGGAGCAAGACAGGCCTCCCCCAATCCCAGCTATACATAGCTGGTCTCCTTTTCCTCCACTGGACCAGGAGGAAAGCTGTTCTCAGACTTCAGGGAGCCAGACATCCATGGGAAGGCTTTGTAATTCTGAGGTCTCCCCTGTCCTGGAAGTCTGCCTTCTTCCCTGAAGCTTCTGCCCTCTTCTGGAAGATCTGAGGCAGGGGAAGCATAAGAGGCCTTCTAGGCCGGGCATGATGGCTCACACCTGTTATCCTAACACTCTGGGAGGCTGAGGCAGGTGGCTTATTTGAGCTCAGCCTGAACAAGAGTGAGATCCCCATCCCTACTAAAAAAAAGAAGAAGAAGAAGAGGCCTTTCAGCGTGGGAGACAGGTGCCTGCTGGGGAACCTTTAGTTTGGACAGTGGCCTGCCAGCTAAGTCCAAAGCGCTGAGGTCATTTCCCCTGATACCAGAGACTTGGCACCTGCAGGAACCCCTGGTGGATTAGAATGTCAAGAGTGCCCCAGATCTCACGCCCCACACCCTGGCGCCTGGGAGGAGTAACCTGCCCTCCCAGTGCCCAGATCTCAGGCCCTCCTGCAAGGGCAGGTCCGTGAAGGTCAGGGAGCTGAAGAGGGCACTGACTGGCCCAGCCACTGCCTGTGCCCTGTAAGGCTGATCTCGGGCTTAGGGGCTCACAAGGGGAATGGAAAGAGCAAACCCCTCCTGCAGACCTCAGAATCTCTGAAACAGATCCGGCCCTGCTCTCAGCACCTCTGTTGTTGATGTCACCAACAGTTGCTAAGAGACCAAGCAGGCATTGCAGGCGCTGGTACCAGGGGATCCCCAGGGCGGCTGTACACAGCCTGGCCTGTCAGCTTCCTGGGGCTCTGCCCACATCCTTGACCCTCTGCAGAGGCCAGAGGTCAGCCAGGAGCCAGTGGTTTCACTGAGAAATCACTTGCTTGGAGCATTCAAGTCTGTGTGCCCTGGCAATCCTCAAAGAGGAGGCAGTGGTGGGTGGAGAGGACACACAAGTCAACTAACTTCTTTGAGTTTGAGTCTCCTTCTCAATAAAATGAGGATAATTAGCTGACTTAGACTGACCTCCCAGAGTGATTGTTAGGATTAAAAGAAAGGCTCAGTGGGTTGTAAAGAGAAGTTCAATGTCAGTCATTGTCATTACAAATAAAAGAACTGGGGCTTCAGCACCCGGGAAGGAAGACAGGCTGGTCCTCCACTTTGGCAAGGTTTACCAAATTATGTCTAGAGTGGGTTTTTATCCCATCTATTATAAATATGTAAATATATATTGATCAAAAAATTTCAAGGTGGCACCGATAGCTCAAGTGGCAAGGGCACCAGCCACATACACTGGAGCTGGCAGGTTCAAATCCGGCCCGAGCCTGCCAAACAATGACAACTACAACCAAAAAATAGCCAGGTGTTGTGGCTGGCGCCTGTAGTCCCAGCTACTTGGGAGGCTGAGGCAAGAGAATCACTTAAGCCCAAGAATTTGAGGTTGCTGTGAGCTGTGACGCCACAGTACTCTACCCAGGGTGACATAGTGAGACTCTGTCTCTAAAAATATTAAAAAAGAATTTAATTTTAATGATATATATTTTGTTAAATATAATCTTTATACATATGTAAATAAACTGATTAATAAATCTATTGTCTCATATTTAGTCTGGAAGATTATTCACTGTTTATAACCACCTCATCAGGCCAGCGCAGTGGCTCATGCCTGTAATCCCAGCACTCTGGGATTGCCTGAGCTCACACATTCAAGACCAGCCTGAGCAAGTGTGAGACTCCGTCTCTAGAAATAGCCATGTGTTATGGTGAGCACCAGTAGTCCTAGCTACTCAGGAGGCTGAGGCAAGAGGATCGCTTGAGCCCAAGAGTTTGAGGTTGCCGTGAGCTAAGACACCAAGGCACCCTCCTGAGGGCGACAAAGTGAAACTCTGTCTCAAACAAAACAAAACAAAACAAAACACCTCATTTGGTGGTTGTGTCAGTTTACACCTGTAATCCCAGCACTGTGGGAGGCCAAGGCAGGAGGATTGCTTGAGCCCAGGAGTTCTAGATCAGCTTCTGAGCAACATAGTGAGTCTCCATGTCTACTAAAAGCAGAAAAATTATGGCTCATGTCTGTAGTCCTAGCAACTCAGGAGGGTGAGGGTAGAGGATTGCTTTATACAGCTCTGGAGTTGGAGATTACACTGAGCTATAATAATGCCAGAGCCCTCATTCCCTAGGCTCCTAGGAGAATGATACCCTGTCTCAAATTATAACAACAATCACCTCCTAAGAGGGGATTGTGGGTGTTCTTTATCTTATTCTTTTTGCTAACTGTTCTGCTGTGATTGATCACAGCAGCTCTGTAGAGGGGGCAACTTCAGCACTGGCTCCCCATGGCCAGTGGGGAGACCAAGCTTCTTCAATGTCCTCCAACCCAGCACCCCAGGGCCTCCCAAAATGGCCTCTGTGGAGCCGCTGTTTTACAGCAAACCACACCCCACCTTTTTTTTTTTTCTTCAAAGAAATCTCATTGGGAAGCCCAAAGTAGAAACAGGAAGGCAGGCTGGAAGGGTCTCAGATTCAGATATCCGAGGGGTGGGGCTGCCTGGCCTCAGGCCTTCACCTCTTTGTCTGCAAGACGGATTCTAATGCTGGCCCCACAGAGAAGTTTTAGAACTTAACATAGCCTCTCAGTAAGCAGTGCCTGGCACTTGGCAAGTGCCCAAACATTGTTGGCAATTACTTCACACTTTTTTGTAAAGCAAAATAAATAAAAGCGTAACTGACTGCTCTGGTTCAAAGACTGTGGCACTTCCCTGGCCCTCTCCAGTAGCACTGAAGGGACCTGCAAGGAATTCTGAGTTGGGGTT
The DNA here is from genome assembly GCA_963574355.1 of Loris lydekkerianus. Taxonomy (NCBI): domain Eukaryota; kingdom Metazoa; phylum Chordata; class Mammalia; order Primates; family Lorisidae; genus Loris; species Loris lydekkerianus. The sequence goes on from CAUYPK010033865.1 coordinate 9,658, forward strand.
GGAGGTCAAAGCTGGCAAGCTGCGTGACCTTGGGTGGATCACTTTCTCTTCGTGCCTCAGTTTATCTGCAAACCATACATAAGTGGTGCTAACTGGGGGGTTTCAAAACTTTGGCATGAGGGGAGGGGCAGATTCTAGCTTGTCGTCACAGTACAGTAGACCCTCCATAGCTGACCACCTCCCTACACTGACCAGCCCCATAAGTTGACCTAATTTTCATAGACAGGACATGCACCACACGTGTGTGTCAGTACAGCCGGCCTAGCTCCTTATGTTGACCACCTCCTATGTTTACCAGTTTGTTACAGTCCCTTGGGTGGTCACCTTACAGGGGCTCTGCTGTAATTGGCAGATGGTTTCTCATGGCCAGAGTTTGTTTCAACTGTCTTTCCAAACACCATTGTTGATTAAACAGCTGCTAATAATTTTCTAAATAATGTTCCACGTAATATACATTTTATATGTTTACACATAAGCATTAAATATTTTTGCATTCAACACTATTTGTATATTTAATTTATTTCAAAATACTAAGGGAGTCAAATGATTTTGTTACATGGTTCCCTTCTGTTTGGGGGGTTTGAGACAACTCTCGCTCAGGCTGGTCTCAAACTCCTGAGCTTAAGCAATCCTTCCATCTCAGCCTCCCAGAGTGCTGGGATTACAGGTGTGAGCCTCCGGCTACAGGAATCAGTTTTGTGGCTCCAGAGTCACAGCTGTGGGTGCGCCTGGCCTGTCGCTGTTCACTGTGCCCTCTAGGTGGGTTTCGTCCCTCTGCTGCCCCTCCTCCCCTGGTTTGATTTCCCTCTGCACACGTGTGTTCATCAGTTTGCTCCAGTTTAATAAGGAGTACATGTGGTGTCTGATTTTCCAATCTTGAGATACTTTGCTGAGGAGAATGGTCTTCATTTTAATCCAAATTGTTGCAAAAGCCATTCATTCACCCTTTTTATGGCTGAGTACTACTCCAGGGTACACATACCCCACATTTTATTAATCCCCTCAGTAATAGGGGGGCACTTGGTTTGATTCCACATCTTTGCAATTATGACTTGTGCTCTAATAAATGTTGAAATGCAGGTGTCTTTTTGATAGAAAGACTTCTTTTATTCTGGGTAGATCCCCGTTAGTGGGATTGCTGGATGGTAGGTCCACTTTTAGTTCTTTGAGGAATCTCCGTACTACTTTCCATAGAGGTTGTGCTAATTTGCAGTCTTGCTAGCAGTGTGTAAACATTCCTTGCAGTTTTAACCTGTACTGTGTTTTTTAGGACTGCAGCTCCGGTGTAAATCAAGGAAAGATGTGTTCTGTTTGGTTCGGAACTTTACCAAGAGATTTCAGAAAATCAAACCAGCCATGGCAACACAGCTCATGGTATTTTACTCAACAAAACATTTCATTATTTAAAAAAAAAAGAAGGGCTCGGCGCTTATGGCTCAAGCAGCTAAGGCGCCAGCCACATACACCTGAGCTGGCGGGTTCCAATCCAGCCCAGGCCTGCCAAACAATGACGGCTGCAACCAAAAAATAGCCAGGCATTGTGGCGGGTGCCTGTAGTCCCAGCTACTTGGGAGGCAGAGGCAGGAGAATCGCTTGAGCCCAGGAGTTGGAGGTTGCTGTGAGCTGTGAGGCCACAGCACTTTACCCTGGGCAACAGCTTGAGGCTCTGTCTCAAACAAAAAAAAAAAAAAAAAAGGAGAAGGAGGAGGAGGAATGAGAAGGGGACGGGGATGGGGGCGGGGAAGCACAAGGTGAATGGGAAAAGGGGGGCGGGAGGCGGCGGAGCACACGAAAAATAACCAGCCCAGGGAAGCGCCACACACACATAAC
>CAUYPK010033867.1:0-18400 GCA_963574355.1 Loris lydekkerianus
GGGGACAGACCTCCAGACCTCCGTGTGAGTGGAGGGGAGTGCTGAATTGCCAGGAAAGATATTTAAAGTTTTATACAGTTTTATGCCTGGCAGGGGAGCACCATGGCACCCTAGTAGGGGAGGTAGGTCCAGTTTTTAGAAGGTCATTCCTGTGAAGTGAAGTGTGAGGGCCTTTAATTTCTGCCCTTTTGTTTGTGGAGCTCTTAAGCCGGTCTCATGGGGGAGGGGGGACTCTTGTCTGCTTGGTGATGGATTTTGTACCTTTTGTTTGCATCCTTGTGGTCTCAGCTCGCCTTAGTGGTGTTGATGTGCATTCTTCAATCTTCTTTCTTGGTACAGCTCGGATCCTCCAGGTTACTTACTAAATTTCCGTCCCTTTAACTCTCCTTCTGGACGGAAGCCTCTGTGGAAAGCTGGCTTCAGTCCGCCACCTTATCTCCTCCCCTTCACTTTTTCTCCCATCTCCTATAATTCTTAAGCACTTCTATATTTTCTACATTTTTGTCCCTTTGGCTCAGACAATACATTTTATTCTAACTTATATTCTAGTTTATTAAACATCTTTTTTTTTTTTTTTTTTCCCAGTATTTGGCCAGGGTTGGGTTTGAACCCACCACCTCTGGTATTATGGGGCCAGCACCCTACTCCTTGAGCCACAGGTGCCACCCTTTTACTAAACATCTTTAAAACTATATCTAATTGGCTTTTAGAGTCTTCAATTCACAGTACAAGTCATCCATTTAAAGTGTATGATTTAATGGCTTTTAGTGTGTTCACTGTGTATTCATCACTGCAGTTATTTTTAGAACATCTTTATTGCTATCCCAAATAACCCCTGCAACCCTGCACCCCTAAGCTATCACCTCTAAACCTCCCATCATCCTCCCCCAGGCAACATTAAGCTACTATCTGTCTCTATAGATTTTCTTGTTCTTGACATCTTACATAAAAGAAATCACACAGATTTTGCATCTGGCTTTTTGCAGTTAGCACAATTTTCAAGACTGATCCATACTGCAACATGTTTCAGTACTCCATTTCTTTTTATTTCTGAATAATATTACATTATATGAATGTACCATGTTTTATTTATTCATTTATCTGCTCATGGACATTTGGGTTTTTTCCTATCTGTTGAGTTTTAAATTTTGCTTGTTGTTTTCAGTTTTAGAATGTTCATTTGATTCTTTTTTATATTTTATAATTCAAACTCTACCTTATTAATTTCTCAAATGATTCAATCTATGTTTTATATCTATAATATCTGTGTTGTGTTTGTTCTCTCTGTTTCTATTATCTTTTTTTTAATTTTTTTTCTCTTTAGTCTTACTTGTTTGCATATCTCCTTTAAAAAAAAAATTGAATATATTTTGCATGAAAGATGGTAGGATTAATTTGTGCCTTTGGATTACGCTGTCTTCCCCCAGAGAGGATTGACTTTGCCTCTGGAAGGCATTTAGGCCAGGGAGCTAATCACCTTAATCCAATCAAGCTTACGGGTTTGTGAGGTGTGGTTTATTTTTGGTTCAACCTCATTCCTTAGGCTTCCAATCCTGAAATCCCCAGATGTTTACCAGGGTCCTCCCTCCTTAGTGATTTCCACATTTTGATCCCCCAGCCTGAAGTTAAAGCTCTGCTCTGTTTTTCAACCTCTTAGCTGCCACTTTCACTTTCAACATCAATACCAGCCATGGTATAAGAAATGGCCTTAACTTGTGGGTTTATGTCTTTGGGGTTTTTCTCCTTTTCTATATCTTTGCCCCCACAGTTCCATTTTCTTTATAAATATTTCTTTAAATTATTTTTTCAGTTTTAATTTTTTTAATTTCAAAATATACAAGGAGGTATAAGTGATTTTGTGACATGGACATCATGTATAGGCTTAAATCAGGGTTTTTGGTGAGCCCATCACTAGAAAAGTGTTCCTTGTAGTACTACCTGGATGTGTATGTGTGTGTAACGTAGACATACCACATTTTCATTTATATACTCAAGAATTGAACAGCACTTGATTCCACATCTTTGCAATCATGAATTGTGCTGCAATAAACATTTGAGTGTAGGTGTCTTTTTGATTAAATAACTTCATTTCCTTTGGGGAGATAACCAGCAGTGGTATTGCTGAATTTTGTTTTGTTTGTTTGTTTATTTTGTTTTATTTTTGAGACAGAGTCTCATTTTGTCGCCCTCGATGGAGTGGCATCACAGCTTACAGCAACCTCCAGCTCTTGGGCTTAGGCAATTCTCTTGCCTAAGCCTCCTGAGTAGCTGGGACTACATATGCTTGCCACAATGCTCAGCTGTTTTTTGTTGCAGTTTGGCCAGGGCCGGGTTTGAAACCACCACCCTTGGTATATGGGGCTGGTGCCCTACTCACCAAGCCACAGGTGCCGCCTGGGATTGTTGGATTGAATGGTCTACTTTTATTTCTTTGAGGAATCCCATAGAGGGCATACTAATTTGCAGGCCAACAGTATATAAGTTTTCCCATTTCTCTGCATTCATGCCCTCATCTATTGCTTTTTTGACTTTTTAATAATGGCCATTCTGACAGGGGTAAGGTAAGCTTTATTCAGAACCAAATACGCAAAGTGATCTTAAGTAAAAAAAAAAAAAAAAATCTGGAGACATCACATTACCTGTTTTCGAATTATACTACAAGGCTGTAATAACCAAAACAGCATGGTACTCATACGTATATAAGACATATGTGTAGACAGACATGCATATATAAGTCTAGTCTAAGTACAGTCATAGACCAATGGAACAGAATAGAAAACTCTGAAATAAAATCATCTGCATACAACCAACTAATCTTTGACAAAGCAGACAACAACATACACTAGGGAAATGGAGCCCTATTTAATAAATAGTGCTGGGGAAACGGAATAGCCACATGTAGAAGAATGAGGCAGGATCTCTCTCTCACCATATATAAAAATTAATTCAAGATGGGTTAAAGGCTCAAATGCAAGGTATGAATCCACAAAAATCCTTGGAGAAACGTAGGAAAAACTCTTTTAGACATTAGTCTAGGCAAAGAATTTATGACTAAGACTCCAAAGGCAAATATAGCAATAACAACAATAAATAGGACTTAATTACATGACAAACCTTCTGCTGGCAAAGTGAACAGACAACCTACAGAATTGGAGAAAATATTCAGAAACTATACATCTGATAAAGGACTGATATCCAGAATCTACAAACTACTCAAACAAATTTGCAAGAAAACACACACAGACACCTACACATCAAAAGAGAAAATTTGTTGTAAATTAAATATTAAATGATAATAATAATAATAAAATTATGATACATCTATAAAATAGAATAATATGTGGTAATTCAAAATCAAAATGTATTCATCTAGAAGAAGAAATGATATGAATGGGAAACAATATTATACTTTTTATTTATCATGATTCCAGTTTAAAAAAAGGTTTTGTCTTCAGAGAAAATGTTAGAAAGACATTAAACAATTTTTAATGTGCTTAAGAATGAATGGTGAGGCCGGGAGTGGTGGCTCATGCTTGTAATCCAAACACTCTGGGAGGCTGAGGTGGGTGCATTGCTTGAGCTCAGGGGTTTGAGACCAGCCTGAGTAAGAGTGAGACTCTGTCTCTACTAAAAATAGAAGAAAAACTACCTGGGCGTTGTGGCAGGTGCCTGCAGTCCCAGCTACTCTGGAGGCTGAGGCAAGAAGGGGATCACTTGAGCCAGGTATTTGAGGTTGCAGTGAGCTATGACTCCAAGGCACTCTATCCAGGGCACCAGGGCATCAACCAGGTACCTGGTTACACAGCATCGCCATCTGGGATGTTTTATTGCACATTCGTAAATTAACCTTTAACATGTTTCTCATACATGACCTCAGTTTTCTTTGAAATGGTGAACTCATTTTCTACCACCACCCCTCCATCAATACTTCCCTTTCTTTCCCAGCTTGATTTCTGATAATTATCAACTTCAGTTTATTTATTGCTTCAGATATGGATGGCATGGGAACTATTGGATGGTAACACATCTTAGGTAACACTTTTCCTTATATGCCTAGGACCCTGAATTCATCTCTAATTCAGTAAAATAGTCTGTGTTCATATTTACACTTTGGTTTTAAAGAGTAAGGTCTTCTTGATATAGCTAGAGGGTCTTGCTACCCTGGACTCTTGCTCAAAAGCACATTTCAATTTTATTTTAAAGCTTTTTTATATGTATTCCCCTAAAGCACCTAAGCTGAAAATAAAATTTTATTTTAGAGTTTTATACAGACCAATGTCTCTTTCTTGCTTCGTGTACACCAATAAAATTGTGTATTTCAATTTAACCTCAATCTGCCTGTGTTTAAAATATAAAGCCAAGGTTAAGGGCTTTCACTGCTTGCAACCCTACCTGGACATCTCCATTTCTAGATAAATCCCTTTACAGAGAATATTTTATTGGCCCTATAGTTCCACCCTGCCACACACGTTAGCTTACCCTATTAATCCTTAGCTGCAAAAATATCACAATCACTTATGAGCTAAAGTTTGCTTCAGCTTTTTAATTTCTGAGCCTTGGTGGTGTTCTGTGGGCCCGTGTGGTGGCTGGTGGTCACCTCTTCACCTCTTTCCCTAGACCTGGTGTCTCTGGGTTGAGAAGGAGATTCTTGGGATCATGTGGACCAAGAGGCTTTAGCGCTGACCACCTGCTGGCCCCTTGGCTTACCTTAGAATCTCTTGATGGTTAAGGAGGGTGAGGCCTGTGGGAAGGGCGAGCGTCCCCTGGCCACTTCTGGCAGGGCTCTGACTGATCAGCCTTTATTGATTGACAGAGAGTCTCCCATCTGATCCTGGAGAAATAACCTCGGCAGCCTTCTCTGGGAGGGCGGGGGGTCCCAGGTCTGGGTGGCCTTCTGTTGGCTGGGGGGATACAAGGTGTCCTGCTACTTTCTTTGGTGTTGTTCCTCAAGTCCTGGGGTCCCACACCCACTCACCTTCTTACCCCCCTTGGCTCTCTCTCCTTTGGTGCCTATCGCACCATTTCCAGGTTCTGGTGTGCTTAGCAGGGAGGAGCTGGGGAGTCGGCTCCACACCATCTTGTCCAGACCAGCTATTTTTACTTTATAAAGGTTTCTTTTATTAAGACTCTCTTTTTATTTATAAAATGATGTTCTACATTCAGAGACCATATGTGATTTTTATGCCAGAAGAATTCCAGGATTTATTCTCTGCTCATATACAAAGGCAGTGATCGGGCTGGAATGCCGGAGAACCCAGGATACTGTTACTGAGCAATGGGCTGACCGCCTGATGTACACAGAAGCTGATGTGTGAACCATGGCGTGGGCTTCTGAGAAAAGAAGATTTATTGTGAATTGATTGGCATGGATGGGGCAATGCTCAAATTTGTCACCCTGAGCTGGGGTCTGGGGGTAGGTTTTATACTCAGAGGGCACAAAGAGGGAGGTAGGAAAATGCAACAAGGTATGACCTGACTGGGGCTTGCAAAGAGACAGCACTGGGTCCTTGGCTTATAAGTGTCTACTGCAGGGGAACAGGGCACCCTCACTTCCTAATGTAGTCCCCATCCCTCAATCCAAGTACTTAGGTTCTGCTTATGATTGATAAGCTCTAATGTCTGGGGGCTGACAAAGCTGAAGAGGAATGAGCTCTGGGGTCCAAACAAGGCACACTTGGTTCATCTGGGCATGCTCAGCCTACATAACTTGCAACCAGGGGGTTTGTGCCAACTGAAAAGCAAGCAATGCATCATTTTGTTAAAGTTTGTTACTAACGAGTTGAACCAGATTGAACTGTGGTTACAATACTGTCTGAAGCAACTCTTCAAATGGCACCCAGGATTTCTCAGGGCTTGGCTCCAGGCTTGCTACTGATGCTCAGCCTTTATCACCATACTCAGATGCGCTGGGTGGAAGGCATGGCGTGTTAGCATTAGGGCCCGGGGAACCTGTGTCACGCTCTGTTCTTACCTTGAATGGTAAGCAGGGAAACAGACTGACTGCTGAGTCAGGGATCTTTATTGCTTGGAAGATTTGTCCTCACCTGGCCTCTTATTCCCAACAGAAACTTGGCTGCATTCAGAATTTTATTCATCAAAGCAGCAATCTCAAGTTAAGGCTGGATGTTACCTCTGGACTTTAGGAATGTTTGGTGGCTTCTGAAGCACTGACAGAGCAGGACTGAAAGCCTGAGGCGTCTCCTAGGAAACAACTTCACCACGTCCACGGTGGGAGTTCAGATAGAGGCAAGTCTGGCTCTTTTCTCTTTCCTGCACATCCCATATCTACACCATCCACAAATCTGCCAACACCACCGTTTAATGTATCCAGAATCCACTAGCTTCTCATTATCTCTCTTATCTCTCATTATCTTCAGCAAGCTGGGATTACGTGATCAAGGCTCAGTGGATAACTGGCCACTAACTGACAGTCCCCTCCAGAGGTGACATCCAGCCTTAACTCAAGATTGCTTAGCTCGATAGTTTCTCTACCAGAGAAATGTAAGTCAGATCATGAAACACTTGTGTTTAAATCTGTCCAGCGATGTCCATCGCATTCAGGGTCCAATCCAGAGCTCTGCAGTGGCCTAGAGTGCCCGCCATGGCCCAGGCCTGATATGCACTTCGCTGACCTCATCTGCTCTTTCCTCTTCACTCCTCTCCAGCAGCGTCCCTTGTCAGTCAAGCCAAGCACTCCCCTCTCCATGCTCTTCAGCCTGAATCCCCTCTGCCTGCAACGCCCTCCCCTCACCACCTACATGGCTCAATCTTCAACTGCTCAAATGACCCTCTGGCAGGCCAGTTTTTGCCAACCACTCAAAACAAAATACTTCCTCCATTCCTGGGTGGCTCTTAATCCCCTTGCCCTGCTCTATTTTTCTTCATGGCACTTGGCTTCATCTGACATTGACCGGTGTCTGTCTCCTTAGTCCTTATGAAAATGCTGGAGGTGGGACTTGGATATATTCCTTCTGAAGTTTGGCCTGTGATGGTCAGCCTCAGTTGAATGAATCAATGGATGGAGAGAACCATAATCTCTTCAAGGTGATACTCAAAAACCTCTCATAAGAACTCATCAGAAAGAAATAAGGCCACAAGGGTTTTAACCTGTAGCTGAGAAGAGTAATTCTGAAGCTTGAGCAGTGACTGTCTTTAGGCCCACTGGACACATGTCTGAGCTCTGGAAAACAGTGAGATTGTAATTGAAATCAGAATGATCCATTTCCTGAACTGTAAAACGTGGGTGCAAAAACGACACTGCTCTGGGGCTGTCAAAAGGGGAGACAGTTGTGCTCCCCTTTCAGCATGCATTGGTTTTCTATCCTGTGTAACACAATACCAAATATCCATTCGTTATTTCACAGTTCCATCAGCCAGAGGTCTGGGAAGGCTTGGCGGTGTTCTCTCTTAGGGTGTCACAGAGCTGAAGTCCCCGCATCAGTTGGACTGGACTCTTGTCCAGAGGTGCTATGGAAAAATCCAGTCACTCAGGTTGTTGGCAGAATTCAGTTCCCTGCAGCTGTAGGACTGAGGAGCCCAGTCTTTCTGGCCGTCATCTGGGAGCCCCTTTCAGCTTCTAGAGGGCACCTCCATGTCTCCCCACGTCTTCAAGCCACCCAAAGCCTCCTTGTGCTTTGAGTTTCTCTGACTTCTCCCTGTGCTGTGAACTGAAGGAAACTCGGATTTAAAGGGCTCCTTAGGTTTACATTAGACCCACCCAGATAATTTTCCTTTTGCCAAATAAGGTAACATAATCACAGGAGTGAGAGATTGGTCATTGTATTTACAGATTCCACTCACACTCATAAGGCAGAGGCCACTGGCAGTCATTCATAGAATTCTATGTAACACATCCAATTCACTGTACACCACAGCACAGTTTGGCACTGAGGGAGTCCCTGGACCCAAAGCAACACCTGATGGAGGAGCGGGGGTCCCACTGCACCTGCAAGACCATCAGGGGACTAGTAAGGACTGTTCTGTCCCAGGGAATATTGAAGGAACCTGGGATACTTCTGGGAGCAGCAGGACCCGTTAAGCCTGGGAGGCCAGTGGCGCATGCAAAAGTCAATTTGTTTATGGGCCTATAACAGCAACCCTGTAAAGAGCTTTAGAAAGACGTGAGACTTAAGGAACTTCCAGCCAGGTGTGGTGGCTCCCACACATAATCCTAGCACTTTGGGAGTCTGAGGCAAGAGGATCCCTTGAGGCCTGTAGTTTGAGACAAGCCTGGGCAATAGAGCAAGATCCCATCTCTACAAAAAAATTAAAAAATTAGCCAGGTATGGTGACATGTGCCTGTATTTCCAGCTACTAGTGGGGCTGAGGCAGCAGGATGATTTGAGCCCACGAGTTCAATGCTACAATGAATTATGATTGTATCACCGCACTCCAGCCTGGGCAACAGAGTAAGTCCCGCCTCCACACACACACACATAATTTCCAAAGGGTAAGCAATCCTGCAGCAGCATAAGGGCCCACAAACTAATCAAATGTGAGTTATTGTATGTATTACTATTCAGATGACCAGGTTTGTGTGTGCCTAGGGAAGCGAGAACTGGGGGAATTTCCTCTTGGTTAGAACAGATGTTGGTAACTTAATCTGATGAGGTCCTGAAGATGTATTGTATGACCCTTCCATGGCCTTGTCCTTTCAATTTGAAGATCATAAACCTGGTAGGTAGCTGAGCTGAATTCAACCACAGGTTGTCAACCTCAAAAGCCCACGAGTTTTCTTAAGCACTGTGCCGGGGATGGGAAGCAGACGGCACACTTGCTGTGACCCGCTGCTCCCCTGCCCAGCCCCGACTGACCTCACACCACCTTCCCGCCGAGGTTTGAGCAGCCTGGAAATCCTCATAACTCTGCTCTTAACCATCACTGCCGGTTAAGCACGGGGTTGAATTCCAGGGCAGAACTCATCTCCTATCCCCAGAGACCATGCTTATATCTTAAATTCCAGCTATCCTGGAAACAGAAATATTTCTGCCAATTTCTTATTCTAGCTGCAAAATCACATATTGTGAATGTTAGAGGAGCAGCTTGGCTCCTCCATTGTGTACCTGTAGTTGAATCTGACTAGGGGAAGGGAAGTGAAAAGAACTGAAATCGTTTATACATTTTTTTAGGGCTATTACTCAAACTTATAATTCTGGGATTCTCATCTCCTGGTATTCTTTTTTTTTCCCTAAGGATAAAATGAATGGGAAAGGAATTAAAACGATTAAATGACAGGAATACAGACTCAAAGAGGATATATTAAAACCCTTTGTGCTGTTTAACCTTCATGGAACTGATGATGTTAACACTGAGGGGGTGGGCTCTGATTCCACAGAGAAGCAGGCAGCCTTCGGCAAGCTGTCAAGAAGCTCGAGCTAATGGAAGTTACTGGAAGTTCTGCTATGCGTTGCCAAGAAAGGCAGCAGGGTCTCTTGGGTGGTGAAGCAGCAGCTACATTTGGAGCTGGAAGGTGGAGAAGGGGCTGCTGGAACATCGTGGAGCCCTGTGGCTTGGAACGCAGAGGCTAACTTCTTTATATTGGCATTTCTAGGACGGGTCCACATGGCACAGACATCCTGTACTAAAGATCAGGTATTTCTTTTTAAGTGTTTCTCAGGCAGACAATTGAGACAGTCTCAAAAGACCTGAGTAAACTCAGGTTACACTGACTCGGCCTTCCAGAGCCCCGTGATCTAACCTCTACCTAATCCACCGTCGCGTCCCACGATCTGGGCAGAAACCACGCTGTGTGCTGCTCTCTGTCTGATCTACTCGCCGACCTCTTGGCCCGCTAACTGCTCTTCAGTCCTCAGTTCTTAGTTTGAGTGCAGGCCCTGTGGGGCTCGTCTGTGTTCTGCAACCCTGATCAGGTGCCCCAGACACACACCTGCTGAGAGCCCTGCACTTCAGCTCAGCCACGCTTTTGGTCACCACTTAGTAAGGCTTCCTAAGTGATTCATTAATTGTGCACTGTCCTTCTTTCTTAAAATGGGACTGTAAATTCCTCGAGGCTAGGTATTAACACTTTCTTCTTCACTGCTGTATCTGCAAAGCCTGGCTCAGTATGTAAAGCTTAGGCAGGGACTCAGTAAACATGCCTTGAATGAATGATTGTAAGAAACAAACAACTAGAAGTGCTCACTGTAATAAAAGCACGCCACAGTTGGGTTTCATTTTTATTACACATTTTCCTTCTTGTAGCATCTCTCGCTCTGCAAACATCCGCATGTTCCAGGTTTGTGTGCACAGGGTTTAGCTCTCAGCTGAGTGTGAGGTATTTCCTCAGTTCAGGAAATGACCTGGGCTGTTCTGAGCTATTTTTGGAGAATCTTAAACAATAGAGCTGTGTCTGAGTCCCAGCTGCTTGGGAGATTCTAAATTGGCAACCAAGGTGCTGATCCAGGAAACGTCATGTTCTATAAGAAGATTCTCCCTTGGGCTACTAAAGGAATCTCCAAAATCAGGCCACATGGCAGATGGGGGTAGGTGGAAGGGAATTTTTGTGGAGATGGTAGTGCAGGTGGAGTGGATCAGATCAGACTGTTTTTGTTTTTAACAGAAAATCTTGATGGTTGAAAATACCTGGCATGACCATAATATCAGGCCTCAAGGAGCTACACACCTTGACAATGTGTGCCTTACTGGGAAGAGCCCTGCTTGGTTGATTGGTTAGTTGTTTAATTGGTGGATGGATGGTTAGTTGGTTGGTCATTTGGTTGGTTAGTTGGTCAGTTGGTTGTTTTCTTCTCATCAAGCTTAACTTTCTAAATGCATAACCGAGTCATAAGACCTCCACCATCTTGCCTGAAACGAGTCTTTCTGCTCAGAATTAATCACGTGTGCCGTGGTGCTCCCGGAGTGGCTGGCAGACATTTTATGTCACTCTGTGCTCCCCCCAACAAGCAGTAGGCCTCAAGGACAGGAATGACATTACACAGATGTGTTCCGAGCGTCAGCCACAGTGCATTACGAGAATGAGTGCTTAAGACAGGTGTGTTGATTTAAAATCCCATCGCTGTTTTAGAGGAGTCACTGGGCCTGGCCTGTCTCTCACTGCCAAGCATTGCTGAAGCATTTCTCTCTCTCTCTCTCCTTTCTCTTCCTTCCCTTTGTTCCTTCTCACTCTTTCTTTCTTTCCTTCCTCACTCTTTCTTTCTTTCCTTCTATTTCTTCCTTTTCCCCTTTCTCCCTTTCTTTCCTTTCTTGTCTGAGTTTTCCTTTCCTCTCTCCTGCCTTTCTTTCTCTTCTCTTCTTTTTTCCCTTCTTTTTCTGTCTCAGTTTCTAGTTCTCTCTGAGTGATTTACTTCTTTATTTTGAGACCAAGTGTCATTTTGTCACCCTCAGTAGAGTGCTGTAGCGTCATAGCTCACAGCAACCTCAGACTCTTGGGTTTGAGAGATCCTCATGCTTCAGCCTCCAAGTAGCTGGGACTACAGGCACCTACCACAATGCCTGGCTAGTTTTTCTATTTTTGGTAGAGACAGGTGGTCTCGCTCTTGTTCAGACTGAACTCCTGAGCAAGAACTTGAACTCCTGAGCTCAAGCAATCCACCTGCCTTGGCCTCCCAATGCTAGGATTATAGGTGTGAGCCACTGCACCTGGCTGAGTGATTTTTTTTTTCTTTTCTTTTTTTTTTTTTTTTTTTTGCAGTTTTTGGCTGGGGCTGGGTTTGAACCCAGCACGTCTGGTATATGGGGCTGGCCCCCTACTTCTTGGACCACAGGCGCTGCCCCTGAGTGATTCTTTTAATCCTTTTTTCTTTGTCTGTCTTCCTTTTCCTTTTTCCCCTTCTCTGCTCCATGTAAGAGTTGGTAGGTTGTTAACTGCACAAAGACACGTTGCCAGGAGGAGAAATGAGGGCAGGAATCCAGCCTACACTCTGCTGGCTGAGGCACAAGTGCTGGCATGTGGTTTTGTCTGCCCAGAAAAGGCATCTTTTTCTAATTCATACAAAAGCATCTGGGGGCTGACAGCAGCCCTCTCCTTCCCTCGAATCTTCCCAAGGGAAGCAGTCCCTTTCTGTCATTTTCTGGTTTCCTCTTGCTCCAGGCTTCCTCTGAACCCTAACAGGAACCTTCATTACCCCCTTCTCCTACCTGCTGACCGAACCCCAGGCAAGTGGAAACTGCATTTGTGTCAGAAGCATACCATTAAAAAATGTTTCTGCAGTACGTAGACTCTGATGGTTTTTTTTTTTTTTTTCTGATCCTTTATTTTTGTTGGGGCTGTTTTGAGAAGAAAGAACTAAACTTTCAATCATTTCCCTTAGATGTTTACCTCTAATTTTCTCTTCTCAGTTGTCTGTATAACTAAACCCTCCTAAGCTCCTGTTGATCCACTGGCAATGAAGGGGGTGTTTATCTAGCAGTGATGTTTGTTCCATAATCTCAGACTTGGAAATACTGAGGATGAAATGTCTTTGCATCTGTGAGCTGCCTCACAACCAGAGATTGGGAAGTTCAAGTTCTTGGAATGCTCTTGAGATTGAGCCCCCTTGCTGACTTTCCTCCGTATCTGTAGGGCCTGGTACATTACTTGGCATATAATGGGCATTCGTGAAGATGGTTGAATGCCCAGATGAAGAAGAGAGTGGATGAACCCTCCCCTAGATAGGCTGCCTATGAGACTCACCCTCCTGCTAACAGTAGCTGTGATAAATTCAGGTCAAGTCAGCTGCTGACCTTGCATTCATTCAGCTGCATTGAGGTACAACCTGTTTCAGGCTCTTGAGATACAAGAAACAGTAAATGCTCTCGCAAGTTCACGCAGATCAGGAGAGAAGGGGAGCTTGTTCCCTGACCTGCAGGTCCATCACTGTGGTGACAGGGCTTTGGATCTGCCTCTGCTGGTCCCACTGGCTGCTTGCTGCTCCCTGGCAGCCTCACACCCTTCTCCGTGTCTGTTCTTGGAGTGTCTCTCAGCTGCTGGAGACTGTCCTTTCTGGTGCTCTTCCTGTAAGACCCACTGTCCAGCTCTTCAAGAGGGGCTCTGGGTGAGTTGGCCCAGAAATTCTGCCACAGCGTGCAGGGTCCTCATACCTGGCTTCATCAGAGACAGTGACCTGCATCTGGCGAGCCCATCAAACCAGGGCTGTGCAGTGCAAGCATTCTAGGCTCCCCAGAAATGGTCTGAGCACGTGGGCTACATGTTTCATGAAGATTGCTGCTGTCGCTCATGTGTGAAACCAGAATGTTCTCTAAGTTTGCAATCATTCCTTTAGTTTAGCACAGACCCACTTAGAGCTTTTTGTCTCAGGAATATCTTCGTGATACATGAATTTATAAATCTACTGTAGAACCGAACCATGTAGTCAGTAAAAGACAAAGGAACAAGGTAGCCAATACAGCAAGCTCCCGGGCACCCAGCTGACTGGCACTTACAGGCCATAGGGACCTTGTCTTTCTTGGCTCATGGTCACTTTTACTCAGCTGTGACCTCTCTTTATGTCACTGATGTACAATGACGGGCAGAAAGTGGTGGAGGTCCTAAAGTGCCTGGGAGACCGTCACACTAGAGGGTTTTACTGAAGTTTGAATCGCCTTCAAGAAAAATGGCCAAGAAAACAGAATTATGTTCTTTAGGACTGGCAGAACTCCTTTGACATTATGAAAGAAGAATATCATAAAACTCACTGCAGCCTGGGAGGACTGCCCAAGAATTGTACAGACTTGGAAGAACTGAGGTTGGAGCTTACCAAGCCCCAGGGGATCTGATGAGGACAGTCACCATCTCTTTCGTGATTATGCCATGATGATGGTGTGCGTCACTCACTCATTCTCCCCACCCCAACCCTATTTCCCAAGAAATGAACATAAGACAATCATCAGGCAGAAGAGCCCTAACCTCCCCTCTGTCCTCACCCAAGTGGCACTCACTGACATTTTCTCTGCCACTGTGAAGAATAAACGGGGCTGAATCTGCTCTCTTGTTCTGCAGCCACTGGTGCCGTAAGGCCGACGCTGTTTCCCTTTTGCAGCCTTGGCAGCTGGCCTACACCTCCTGAATGGGGTGGTCAGGGGTGGGGGCACCGAGGGGAAGCTTCCCGCATCATTGTCCCTGTCCCCCTCAATCTCTGGTTTACGTGGCAAACTCAGTCACTGGCAGCATCCATCAAGCACATTTCATAAACAGTAAATTCATTTTAAAAACCTGCCACCGAGCAGCCATCTGTCTCTATTTTTGTCAATCTGCTATTGGAACAGTGCTACGGTACTGCGGGGTTGCCTTTCGATGGGGACTTCTTGATCTGAAGGCGAACGTGTTAAACATAGAGGCAAGAGCTGTGGCCACCTGACAGTGTTTCCACCCACTAGCCTTTTATCACTGGAACCTGGGATTTAAATCTTGTTTTTGACTGAAGGTGATGAAATTGATGGATTCTGTATTTTGCTCTGCTTGATTTATGTACTTTAAGATTACAGAGTGTTCCGACATCCTGATTTATTACTTATTAGCAGGAAGAAGGCAGACAAATGTTACTACCACTTAAGAATTGTTGGTGGATAAACTGAGGCACACAGTAGTTACGTGCCCAAGGTCAGGTAGCAAGGCAGAGAACGGGGCTTGGTCTGGAGCTGTAGTCCCCCCTCCTGAACCACTGAGTCATCTCTCTTTCTCTGCCTTTTTTTTAATGATGCCACGTAAGCACTTCACAAACTCGCTACACCTGGACATTTCACTCTCCAGGGGCCCGTCTGAGCACAGCAAAGAGAACTGGAGCCAACTCTGAGCTGCGTTGTAAGAAGCAGCTGACACCTAGATCCCAAGCCAGTTTTTAATACATAACATCCTACGATGTATTTTCCTTGCAGCACACAGGACCTCTCTCCACTAATCATTTTTATTAGGAGAAAAACATATTAAACAAAACCAAAAACCTCACCAACATAAAATCTCTGAAAGCAAGGCAAGGAGGCAGACAGCACCAGAAGGTTTTGGAGGCGGCGGAAACGCGCTTGCAAAGGGAGCATGGAAACATCCTCCCAGGCCCTGCTTGTTTCTGGGAGAAACGATTTGCAGGATCTCAGAGTGTATTTTCCTGTGCTTACCACCAAGGAATACCCTTACAAACCATTTTGGATGATAAAAGAAGAGTCTGGGGGGGAGCAGGTTCTGTGTCCGTCAGAATTCCATTATGTCTGTGACCGTGGCACTCCTTATCTGCTAATGTGGAGACTCCCGCGAAGTAAGTCAGATCTAATCTGTACACCTAGATTTCAGGGCAGGAGCTTTCCCTGCGCTCATCCCGCAGTACCCTGGCCTGTCACTAGCTGAGTTGCTCCTGCCACCTTCCTTTGAGGACAAGTGCTCGGCTTTGAGCTTCCCTCCAGTCTCTGCGTTAATCCTCTTGGTGGCAGCTTCTACTGCTTGTTTGCGCTTGTTTTTGACACATTGAGCACAAGACCTTCTTCATGCTGGAATGGAAAGAGTCACTTTCTCCTTAAGCAAGGGATGCCGGAAAGCATAGGCAAATTATTGCCTAATTTTCTTTCTTGGGTGATGGCTATTTTCATGTGTCAGCTTGTCTAGCCAATGGTGCCCGGTCATTTGATCAAACACTAGCCTAGATGGTGCTATGAAGGTATTTTTAAAAATGTGATCAACATTTAAATTGGTAGACGTTGAATAAAGTAGATTATCCTCCATAATGTGGGTAGATCTCATCCAGTCTGTCGAAGGCCTTTAGAACAAAGACAGGTTTCCTAGAGAAGAAGCAGTTTTGCCCTAAGACTCTAACACAGGAATTCTGCCTGAGTTTCTAGCCTGCTAGACTGCCCTGAAGATTTGGGACTAGAGACTGAAACATGAATGCTTACCTGTGTTTCCAATCTGCCTATCTGGCCTATAGGTTTCAGACTTGGCAGATTCTGTAATTGTACGAGCCATAACTTAAAACCAATTAATATCTGTCTATTTATCCATTCATCCATCCCATTGTTTCTCTGGAGGACCCTACTACACTTGGTTAGTTCCAAACTCTCATTTCCTTCTCCCCAATGGACTAGAAGGTAACTCGTGCCTTCTGGAGCTGTCTCAGCTCTGCCTCTTCCTAGCTGTGTGATCTCGAGCAAGTTGCAAACATCTCTGTGCCTCTATTCACTCAACTGTTAAATAGGAACTACGAGAGGATTTGCTTCTGGGGTGTTAGGGGAATTAAATGAGCATGTTCCTGTCCCAAAGTAAGCACTGTATGTTCAGTACATTAAACCAGCATCATCACGCCTATTGATTTGGTGTTGACAGTGTATAAAGATATAAAGAATCACGTTACATGCCCTTTGTGTTTGCTGCCCACGGTCACTCTTCCCAGCTTTCCTGAGGGATGTGGCTGGTATGTTGGGGAAGGAAGCAGTGTGGGTGCTGAGGGTAAATAAAACACCTCAAATCTTGCCGCTCCCTTCTTACTACTTCATAATTGAAAATGATACTGCCTTTTAGGACTTCCTAAGACTCTCAGTTTGACCCTAGCCCTGCAGGGTGGAGGTCTTGGGAAACAGGCTTAGATGGGTCCGCAGAGAATTCAGCCTGCCGAGGGGAGGAAGCAGAGGAAGAATGCCTGGTGCCTGGCCTTGATTGATCACCCCCGGGAAGCAAGACTTTTTTTTTTTTTTTTTTTTTTTTTTCTCAACTATACTTTACTCTAGAACACTTCTGGGACCAAATGTGTGAGTTGTTTCCCTACAAGCTCAATTCATTTCTCTGGTACACAGCAACTAAGTGCCCTACAATGTAACTTAACTTCAAGACCATCTACCTGGACACAGGGCCAGATCCCACAGGTTAAGTTTCATTCTCATAAAACAGTTCCCCTGCCCAAACTTCAGATGCCAATTTTAAATCCAGGTTGTCACCTGTATTTCAAACTGAACAGCTATATATCTGGGGTTTTTATGACCCATTCCTTGGGGCTTTTTTTTATTATTAAATCATAGCTGTGTACATTAATGTGGTCATGGGGCACCATACACTGGTTTTATAGACCGTTTGACACATTTTCATCACACTGGTTAGCATAGCCTTCCTGGCATTTTCTTAGTTATTGTGTTAAGACATTTATATACTACATTTACTAAGTTTCACTAATAACCTTGTAAGGTGCACCGCAGGTATAATCCCACCAATTACCCTCCCTCCACCTACCTTCCCCCTCCCTCCCCTCTCTTTACCCCTTCCCCCTATTCTTAGGTTATAACTGGGTTATAACTTTCACGTGAAAGCCATAAATTAGTTTCATAGTAGGGCTGAGTACATCGGATACTTGAGAACACTTAGAGATCTAAAAATAAATCTGCCATTCAATCCTATAATTCCTCTACTGGGCATATACCCAGAAGACCAAAAATCACATCATAACAATGATATTTGTACCAGAATGTTTACTGTAGCCCAATTCATAATTGCTAAGTCATGGAAAAAGCCCAAGTGCCCATCGATCCATGAATTGATTAATAAATTGTGGTATATGTACACCATGGAATATTATGAAACCTTAAAGAAAGATGGAGACTTTACCTCTTTCATGTTTACATGGACGGAGCTGGAACATATTCTTCTTAGTAAAGTATGGCCCAGCTATTTTTTTGTTGCAGTTTGCCCAGGGCCAGGTTCAAACCTGCCACCTTTGGTATAAGGGGCTGGTGCCCTACTCACTGAGCCTCAGGTGCCGCCCAGCTACTTACTTTTCTTCAACAGGCGGTACTATGCTGTATTTATCTTTCCTCGAGGCTTTTGTTTTGTTTTGTTTTTTTGCTCGAGGCTTTTGGACATGCCATTCACCCTGCCTTGAATTTCTTCTCCTTCTTCCTATTGTTAAATCCTGTTTATTCTCTCAGAATAAGCTAAAGTGTCACCTGGACAAGGAGGCCTTCTGTGACTAAGACCCCTCCCACCTCCCCCAGCATCTTACTCCAGACAGCCCCCTGCCTCCAGTCTGGCCTCTCCATTCTCCATACTCACAGGGTAGTCTTTCCTTTCTCCTGAGTTTGTCTACCTCTCATCATTTAGTCTTCTCAATGTAATATTCTGTTGACTTGTCAGCAACTTCCTCTACGGGCAGCTTGTGGGGAGAATGTAATTTCTTTGACTGCCTGGTGCTTAGGGCAGGGCTGGTGAGGGTGAAGTCATGTGCAGCGAGGCCAGCATCAAGCCTGCACTGGGTGTTGGGTCAAAGGACTGAATGAATATGCTACTGGACACCTCTGAGCCCCACTTGCAGGAGATGTGACTCTGCCTCAGTGGGCGGGGGGGGTGAGGGGAGTTAGGGATTAGTGACAAGGAGAGGCTGGGATTCATGACAAACCAGCACTGGGAATAAAACTATGCATATTCTCTAGAGAAAGCCAGTACTTCCGACAAGGAGCAGACCTGTTCTTCTTGGTCTCCATCTCAGTTCAGAAGCTG